>QANZ01016113.1:0-46042 GCA_003254925.1 Chamaecrista fasciculata | reverse complement strand
CTGTCAATTTCATCCTCAATCTTTTTTTGTTGTCAATTTTGTACTTTCTGATTTTGTCCCCAAACTTTACATTAACTCTCAATTTCGTCCCCAATCTTTTTGTTCTTTCAACTTCGTCCCCAAACTTTACACAAGCTGTCAATTTCATCCTCAATCTTTTTTAGTTGTCAATTTTGTACTTTCTGATTTTGTCCCCAAACTTTACATTAACTCTCAATTTCATCCCCGATGTTTCACATTTTCGTCAAATTTTATCTTTACACAAGTCTTGGTTCTGCCAAGTGTCAATTTTGGGGACGAAATTGACAGCAAGTGTAAAGTTTGGGGACAAAATGAATAAGGCAAAAGTACTAATTTTGTCCCCAAGTTTTACACTAACTCTCAATTTCGTCCCCAAACTTTACACAAGCTGTCAATTTCATCCTCAATCTTTTTTTTTGTTGTCAATTTTGTCCCCAAACTTTACATCAACTGTCAATTTCATCCCTGTCCCCAATCAACTGTCAATTTCATCCCCAATATTTTTTTACTGTCAATTTAGTCCCTAATCTTTCACATTTTGGTCAATTTTATCCTTTACTCTTACTTTAGCCAAATATTGACGACAAAATATATATGGCTAACGATATATAATGTAAAATTGATAGAAAAAGAAACTCAAATCCTAACTTAGATTAAAAAATAGGATGCAGTCTGTCATTAATTTATTAAAAGAAGTTAGTCAAAAGATAAAATTGACGAAAATGTGAAAGATCGGGGATGAAATTGACAGTTGATGTAAAGTTTGGGGACAAAATTAGAAATGCTTGATTACCCAATTCATGAATGAATTATAGCCTACCATGTGTTTGATGAAATGCTTGATTAAATTTTTGTTTTGACAGGTTGAGAGAAGGGTTGATTTGGTTTATGGTGGACGAAGCATGGGACTAATGGGTTTGATCTCAGACTGTGTTCAATGGAGGATGTCATGTTCTTGGGTATAATTATTTAATTATATAAGTTTAGAGTAAATTGATGATTTGATCTCTGGAAGGTGGCAGATTTCTCAATTTACTCCTCAAAAGATGCAATTACAATGAATATTGTCCTTTTCTTATGATACTTAACAAGTGATATTAATAAAATGTATTAACTGTTAAATTTGGATTGATATCTTAATGATCAAATTGATTGTAATTGCATCGTTTAGGGCCTAAGTTTTATAATTTCATCTTTTTAAGTACTAAATTGGGAAATTTATCATCTTTCAAGGACCAAATCATTAATTTGATTTAATTGCTTCGATATTGATAAATTTTAATGCAAATCAATCTCTTTTTATGGATCTATGACAATGGGGGTATTGGTTTTTCCTATTTTAACTTCACTCTTCATATTTTTACTTCCCTTGATTACTGACAGGCCTTTCTTCTAAGAAGCAGCAGGAACTAGATATATTATTTGATGTAGATTACAGTTGTTATTTCTAATCTGGTGAATGATATTGCAGAACCATACTATACTGCAAATACGTTCTTTCCAGTCCTTCTGAAAATCGTGCTTTGAAAAGGCAACACCGATCGAGTCTTAGCTCTGTAAGTGGAAATTTCTAATATCTTGATATCTTCCTTTTGTCATTTAATAAGTTTAACTGAACAGTTTTTTTATATTTTGTATTCTTTTGTCTTCTTTGACAGTGATCTCTTTTAACTGAATTGCTGGAACAGTGAGGAAGAAGCTTGAAGATGGAGCCTATGTATAAAGAGATGCAAAATGCCTACCAAAAGTACTGGTATAAAAATGGAAACACGATTAACTTGCCTTATCTTTTAGGCTATACTCAATAATCATAGAGGCAACTTTTAATAAGATTTAAACTAGTGGCATATGCAGTATGCCTTCTCAATTCTCATAGATTTTGTCAGCTTCCTCCTCCGTGTGTTTGTAGGTTTGTGTTTTATTGAATTATATAGTTTGGCAATGGCCAAAATAGAAGTTGTTGAGATGTGGACACTTAGTGGATGATGGTGTGTTTAAACTTGGAGTACTATTACTTTTGCAAAAAGAAAATTTGGGGTTACAAATTATATGTATCAGATTTGGTAAAAGGTTTCTTAACTATTTCCTATCATAATTTTTTGAATAAATAGCAGTGCTGAACTGCTAAGAAGCAAATTACTATATCTTCTTTATGTTTATTAAATTAACTATATCTTCTTTGTGCTAATTTCTTTATCTGCTTTTGGTTATGATATTCAGTGAATGGTTTGCAGATATTAATCATGCAACAATCTGCTTTCTTAACGGACTTGAGATGGAGTATGAAGCTACTGGAGAGGTATTATGTCTTCTTTAATGCAGGTTTAAGAAATTTTCCAATGTCTCATTGCATAAAAGGTCTTAGTTGTTGTAAATTGTTGTTTGATTGCTTTTAATGTGCTCAGGGTTTAAGAGAATCAATAAAAATTGGTGACATTGCTGCTGTTTAGAAAATTTAGAATTAGGTTTTTCCACCCACTGTTTTGGGTGAAAATTTGAACCTAGAATTTACCTTTGTTTTAAAGAAGACATCATTATAATTAACACCAACCTCAAGTACTGAAATGATACTCACATGTACAGGTAAATTATACAAATGACATCCCTACTATCAAGATGTTATTGTAGATAAATGACATCCCTACCAATCTCTAACAAGTGCATAGATTTGCATTTTTTTCTTAAGTAATATGATCTAGCTAGCTAATTTGTTCTGTTTTCCCTTTAGGATAATAAAATGACAGTTACAAAAAGACAAAATATATATTCATACTACCCCTTATAGTTCCAAGCTGATTCTTCTAATTTATGACTTGCTCTAATGTTGAATTTTTTCACAACTATATATATGTTTATTGCTCAAAGATTTTGTACATGGATACAGAGTTGAGGAAAGATATTAATTTCTTTTGAACTATATGGATTGTACATGAATGGCTAATCCTATGACCAGACTGTCTTCCAGATTCCAGCATTTGTTTCATTGTTTGTTTGATTATTTATTCTCTCTGTTACTTTCAAATGCCTCAATTCAGGTGCATGCTATTCTTCTGGATCCCTCTTGCTTTGGCTATGGTACATTTGCTTCAAGACTAGATCATCTACTCCCTTCAAAAGCTGCAGGTTACATTCAGCTCCTACATTTTAGGTATTTTATAGTAATTATATTAACAATTGTACACAATTGCATTTATAGCTCTATCCGAGTTCATCAATCGCAAATCATAGCTGTGACAGTAGATGCTCTATCTCTCGATTTTTCCTCCTTTGAATTTTGCTGATTACAAAAGTAACCTGTGACAGTAGTATGTGAAAAAGAACATGCATGCCTTGGTTAACTATTATATGAACAACTCAAGGTACATATGTAATCTTTCAACTCAAGGTGCATATTTGTGTTGTTCTTTGTCTGTTGTTCTTCTTGCAGGTAAAATTTCATGGCAGTTTATTGTCTGTGTTGTTCTTCTTGCATGAAGTATCTTACATCTATATTTTATTTGCTTAGGAATATTTGGACGGAGAGTTGACCCAGGCAAGGGAAGGAATGAGTATATATAGAAAGATTACTGAAGAAGGTTCAGAAACTGGTAGAACCATCTGAGAATATCACTTCTTGGTAACTGAAATTTTTTCTTTATTTTCTGTTGCCTTCCAATCTATTTGAACCATTGAGATACTTACAGAACATGTAAATATTATGCAGCCTTAAAATTTTGAAGCAGAAAGCCAGAAACAGCTAATTAACTAATAAAATAATTAATGTTATGAATTATTGTTTGGAAAAATAAAAATAAAGGTAGGTTCTAGGAAGCTGCCTTGCATTGTCATACACAACTGGAATGCCTGCAGTTTCTGCTTAATCAAAATTGATATTTATGGAAGATTCAGAACATATTTGCATTTTAAAAATATTCAATATGGGACAGATTTGAAGAGGGATGGTCAGACTAATATGGATAAACTGTTCAGTAGGGAAGTTTGTTTTAATTAGGTTTCTAAAGCATAATTGTGCTCTTTTCCCTTTGGCCCATGATGGTTACGAGTAAGTTTTGATTTCTTTAGAAGAACAAATCAGGATCCATGCTATTTATGTAGGTCCTTATGCCTCGGTAATTCATCTCTTAGTATATACTTCTTTCCTTATTAAAGAATAGTGGTAATTAGCAACTATATTCAATTATTGAAGAATTTGTGAGTAAATTATGCTAATTATTGTGATCTTTTTCCTATATATTTCGGCTTTTTCCTATATATTTAGTGGTTGATTACAACTGATAATAGGCCCAATAATTAAAGAGGCCCAATTGGCAGAAGATGCCCTTGGCCCAATGATTCACCTCCCATATCACTCAAGATATCTCTTCTACAATCAAGGAAGTTGATTGGGTTGGGACTCTCCTCAATAAGCCTATAAATACAAGATGGTAACCCTATGAAAGGTACGTAACTCATTACTCACACGCTACTCATGCTAGCTCATACTCTTACTAACTTAAGCTTCGGAGGTGAATCACAGGGGGCCCCTGTGGTTCATTGTCTTGCAGGAAAATCTTGCAGCGAACCGGGAAACGACCCTCGGCCAAATCCTGGTTCATCACTGGCGCCGTCTGTGGGGAACAAATCAAAAGCTTTGTTCCTCTAAAAATTTTGAGCAGGGAAAAGATGGAGAAATTATTCGATCCAAGGAGAAAAAACCCAGAAGCTCGAAAAAGGGAAGCGCATCAATAACGCCGCACACTCCAACTTCGACTCCACGGAGCTCTTCTTCGGCCTCCGCATCAATAACGCCGGTCAGGTCTGGAGGTCCGCCGCCGATTTCTATTGCATAAGCTTTCTTCCACACACAAGCAGACGCTCGACGCTGCCTTCTTTCCTTCCGACTCCGCCACCGGTCACGTCTTCGTCGCTGGACGCGGAAGACGCTGTCGCCGGTCAGCTCTACATCGCACGAAGTCCACCGTAGCCAGCCATCTCGCCGCTGCGTTTTGGTGCCGTAGGATTCAAAAAAATCTGGCGAAGTTCGAAAACAACGCGGAGGAGCCATCGGCGCTTTCAACGTCGATAGAGATTCGTAAGTCAGATTGCAACGTCTGGTCTTCATATTCGCAGATAAGTTTACTTCTAAACCCTCTTTGACTGTGGATATGCTGCTTTAATCATTAAATGGAGGCTGAAAATTCTCTTCCCCCTGCATTTTCACATATCTGAACAAAAGCTTATGAGGAATTGCTTTATTTGCATAATAACCAAGTTGGGGAAGCTTTGATTTTGACAAGCATGGTGCTTGATTTCTACTTGATTTCTGCTTAATTTTTGCTTTGGTTATGTGTGGAATCGTATAACTTAATTCCTTGATTATATTTTGGCTCACTGCCTATTAAAATTGAGCAAGTTCCTTTTCTCTCAACTAGATTGCAAATTTAGTGACATGTCTCAATTGGATTTGAACCTATCCCTGCTTTTGGATTAGAAATCACGCATATGTATATACACAGAAATTGTGTCAATTGTTTAATTCATTAATGTCTCCAGAGATCCATATATATATATATATATATATATATTCATATATGAGGTGTTACCATAGCATGGGGAGTGCATTTATAAACCTCACACCTGCAATTCAAGAAACATATGAACTTGGTGATCATATCTCTACTATATCATTTATAGCTGGACTAATTTATAATTTTTTATTGTTCAATCATCAAAGTTTGATATTTGCATAAGACAAACTTCATGTAGATTGATATTTGCATAAGACAATTTTTCTTTAAGTCTCTGGATTGTGAATTGCGACTTTCACCCCTTTTACTTGAGTTCTTTTTTCTGGAAATCGTGATATATTACTGCTAATGATGATTAAATTAGACTTCTTTACTTGCTGGAAATTTGCTTGATGCTTCTTTAAGTCTCTGGATTGTGAATTGCGACTTTCACTCCTTTTACTTGAGTTCTTTTTTCTCAAAGTATGCTCATAATGCAAGCCAAGTCCTCATAATCTCTCTTTGTTTTATTAGCTGTCCTACGGCTATATGTGTTGCACCCTCGAGGTGGCTCATTGAACTCATATGCTATGGGATGTTAAGTTCTATCTACGACCTCCCCCTATTTTAATTGACTGTTTTTTATTATTCAAGAATTCAAATGCTGACTTGGGTATACTATATTCACTCAAGAGTTCTCTTCTCTCTGCTGGAATTCTCTAAGGAACCATATACAATGAAGTTAATTTAGTGAGCAAAGGAACCATATGCAATGAAGTTAATTTAGTGAGCAGTTGCTGTCTTCTCTTTGCTGCTAAAATATTTGAGAAAAGGGGCTAACAAGGGTCAAACATCTAGTGTTGTGATTACAAATGCTCTAATATATGTTGGTCAAATGGCGGTCATGTCTGTTTCTAATTATAATTGCCTATTTCTAATTGCCTTTTTCTCTTTATACAAATATTTACATGCTTGTACCTACAATAGACTATCTGCTTGTATTTTCTTTGTAGGCAATAAAAATAGAAGTCATGGATCAATGACATTCTTGCTGTTGTGTGGACAATCATTTTACAACAATCATCATTCTAGGAAGTTTATTGTTTTTACAACAATCATAGTACAATCGTTTCCACTGCACTGGTGTTTTGGAATATTCACAAGCAGATACTATTAGTCGTGCTAACTATTGAATCATACTTGAACTTATCATCAATTCATCATCCTCAACCATTGGCATTTTAAATGTTAAGGGCATGAGTAGATATCTTCTTTCCATGCCTTATGTGTGCTCTGCTTTTCCTTTACTGAACAAGTGTGAAATAGGAGAAGGTGAATTGACCATATATTTCATAAAGTGCTAGTTCTTTCCCCTGCACTGTCGCATATCATGAGAAAAATGTGTGTTTGGAATTGCTTTTTATGCATTTCAATATTAGCTAAAATAGGAAGGCTTTTAAATTAGACAAATGAGTAACGTGCTGCTGTAATTCTACTTGAGAATTTTGATTGCTCTGACCAAAGTGCTAGCTCAAAGGTTAAAGCACCTTGAAATAGATTAAGTTATTTCTACAAAATAAAGGAAAGAAGTCCAATAGATGCATAATTTTGGATGGATAAAGACACATGAATAGTTATAGCGGCTGCAAAAACAAACCTGTTTTGACTACCAAGTTTCATATTAGTAAGTAGAGACTTGGACTTTGAGATCCTCTTGTGTCAAATTGAAATTGGCAATCTCCCTTTGGTAGCTACTGGTGACAAGTTTATTGGCCCACCTATCATATTATCTTGCATGCTTATTAATTATCTTTTTGTCTAGAAAGGGAACTTTTATTGAAATAAAGTGATGCGAAATTAAGTGAGGAAAAATTCACAACTGAAGCTAGATAAACAAGTATCATTCTCATTCTGAGAAGTACCAACCAAAGACTTTATTGTCCTATTATCTTCTTACTTTACCTTGTTGGTTCTTACATGTTTGCTCTCAGTGACATGACAGGGAATAAAGATTCTTTACGGTTACATATACCATGATTTCTGGATTGAAATTCAATTGTCTTGTAGTACTGACACTGCTCAAAATATATTTTATTACAAAATATTATGATCCAATAATGGCTATATACAAGCACAAGCACCTTATCAAAGGTCCCATGACACCGGTTGGCGGTCCTGACCAAGCGGAATGCAAGTTATATTAAGTTAGCCTCCACCAACGGCACGGGCGCCACCGCCGTAAACATAGACGCCAATGGGAACGCGGACGCCAATGTGAATACAGGCGCTACCGCGAACATGGTTTTACAAGATGAGTTCAACTTCTAAAAATCTCTTTGGTTACGAACTTGTTATTCGCCATTATTTAAATATATGCATGCTTAATTGCTTACACTCTCATTTTTTGGCCCTTTGTCAGTTCTGTAATGATTATGCATGTCTTTTAGACTCATACATACCTTTCTTTCATGCCTACAATCACTTTTAACATAAGTTACGATAACTTTTTTACTTTGCAGTTTAGTCCCTTTCTTACCCATGAGTTTTACATTGAGACGGATGACTATTCTTGTCACTTAAAACCGAATACATACATTTATAGAATTTCACATATGTCAATCTTGTGTGCATTTATTTTCCTGGCATATGGTGCATGAACGCCATTGTATATTTATACATACGCCTTTATAGGCTTTGCTCACTCTCTTGGTTGGAGAACATTTATGTCACTTGCAGGTCCCAAACAATGTAATTCATATACGTTGTGTTTAAAAATTCAGTTTTCACTCCAATTTGCTGATCTATGATTTTTTTTAAATCATCCGAATATCGCATCTATTGACATAGAAATTGCATTTGAAAACTCCTCTAAGCATAGAGGAATAATGCGATAACTGAACATCGCAGTTAGCGTTTTGATGCTATTTACATGATTGCTATTGTTGCACCTGTAAAACATGTCTTGGGTTTTAAAACCAAAATTGTTATTTTTGCTGATGGTTTTTTGGGAAGCTCCGACTATTCACGAAGGTCACGAACACTTTATTTTGTGTCATCGAATGCTTGGTTTCACTACTATTTTTCAAAAGGCAAGGCATAATTAAACAATATTGTTTAGTCTTTCTCATATATGCCAACAAGCACTCTCTCGGTATTAATATCATGTGTTGACTCATTAGCTTCTTTGTTTAAGAACTCAGGCACTTCTCAGCACTTGGAAATCCTTACATCGGCGTCACCATAAGTGTGGGCGTTGTTGTAAGCGTAAGCGCCGCAGTACGCGAGGCGCCGCTATGGATATGGGCGCCACCATAAAAATGACTAAGCATATAAAAATGACTGATAATTTTTGCGTTTTGAACTTTGCAGAAATTCAATAGGGTGAGGCAAAAAAGCCTCCCAACTTGGAGCATTTCATGGAAAGGAGAAGAGTGGTATACTCTAAATAAACAATAGTGTAAAAAGTTTTGCTGCAAGCATTAATTATTATTCTCAATTCTTTTGCTGGATTCATTTATCATTAAACTAACAGTTTATACTGAGATTATATTAGACAGATGTCTAGCCAAAATCGGCGACAAAGCCTCAGACAAATTCGATCCAAACAACATTCGCATCCGCCTTAAGGAAAACAAAAGTCACGCCTCACCAGGCGCCTGACACACACCAGTCCACAATCGGAGCCTAATTAGGCGCAACTCTACAATTACAAGGCAAAACAAGGCCTTGGCGCCAATTGTACTAAGATCTTATGTCAATGAAATCTACTTTCTTTCCTTCAACCGTTAATGAAGTCAACGCTGCTCGAGGGGACGCCCTCGGCACAGCAGCGAAAAGGCCCTCGAAGGAGCCTTGTGAGTATGGCACTCACTACCATGCGGACCGTCCCTCCCTTGGTTGACTAGTCAAAACTTAGCGTATGATACGCAAAACGCTCGAAGCGTGCCCATCGCGAGGCAGCACCTTAGTGTGCAAATAAACATAGCGATCGAATCGCAAAAATGCAAGTTAAAAACGCGTTGTAACGTAGGGAGAATCAAAGTAAAACAAGCATAAGTTGATAACAAACATGCTAGGGGCACCAGCGCCCAAATATCTTAAAAAAGGGCACCCACACCCCATGCGGACATCATCCCTTGGGAGGCTAGCCACAAAAACATGCGCATGTATCGAACATCAACTTTGGATCCCAAAACCCGCGTGGAAGGCATGGCGTCCTTACCCACAACTACGGGCCATCGCCCTCATAATTAAGTCCCAGCGACTTCATGGAAAGCATGACAACCTAATACAAAGACCGTCAAGGTCTTCAGGAGAATCAAATGGAAACTAAGTCTCAAACCGCCCCAGCAAGGGCGCCAAAATCATGGACGCCAATGGCGCTATCAGGAAATTATGAGCGAACGACCACGTCGTTAAGCGGGACTCCCCTCGTGGGGACACAATCTCACTTCTTTCGAAGGGGCTAGTGGTAATAGCCCAAATATCTGACTATGTCCAAATGGCAAAGTTCAGGCCGAATGCATAATCGGACCTGGAAGCCTTTAGGCAGGCAAGAACGCCCAAATGGCACTACGCCGCTAAGGAGATCAAAGCGCATGAGCGCCCAAGCAACAAAGATGCACAGGCAGTGCAAAGCACATCTTGAATCAATACTGATAAGGATAAACGCCCAAGCACCAGAAATGGAAGGACAGAGCGCCTCAAAACAAACCAACGAAAAACATTGTATCTGTCATCCACTCGTGGGGACACATCTCATGGGGACAGAACTTTACTTCTTTTGTTGGGACTAGTGATAATAGGCCCAATAATTAAAGAGGCCCAATTGGCAGAAGATGCCCTTGGCCCAATGATTCACCTCCCATATCACTCAAGATATCTCTTCTACAATCAAGGAAGTTGATTGGGTTGGGACTCTCCTCAATAAGCCTATAAATACAAGATGGTAACCCTATGAAAGGTACGTAACTCATTACTCACACGCTACTCATGCTAGCTCATACTCTTACTAACTTAAGCTTCGGAGGTGAATCACAGGGGGACCCCCTTGTGGTTCATTGTCTTGCAGGAAAATCTTGCAGCGAACCGGGAAACGACCCTCGGCCAAATCCTGGTTCATCAACAACTATTCTCAGTAGATTTAGTTCATTAAGCTACAAATTCAGATTCATTGACCTACAAATTCAGATTCACTTGGTTTTTCGTTTTTTGGTCTTCTAATTTTTTATCAATTCTCTGTTTCTTTTGTTCTGTGTTCTTTGCCTTAATATATGAACGATTGCATTTTGTTCTGTGTTCTTTTAGGCAACTATAGAGATGGATAAAGTTGGATCATTTCACCCTAAAACCCTTGGCAAGAGTTCGATCTTGGTAAATATTTTGAATGAATACTTTGTGTTGTAATTATACTACTTTAAGAATACTTATGTAATTAGGTTGTAATCATAGTTTATTTAGCAAGACTCTACCAAATTTACTATTCTGTACTCTAATAATATTAGATTATCTAATACCTCTTTAGTTTGTAATTTATAGATTGTTGGTAGTAAAGGACCTATCTCAAATTATATTTCTTTGGATTTGGTAATTTTTTGGATAGGCTTGATTATTTCTGTCAGTCTGTTTAATGGATGCTTAGATTGAGATACAAATGTCCATGTTAAAAACTGAAAGAAAACGGAAGTCGGCATGACATTGCTGAAGTTCATTATTCATAATTATAATGATTTTTAACTGGATTTAACTAAGATTTCAAACCTTATTGTATTATTCATTTATTAAGTTTTAAATCTTACAATTCTGTTACGTGCTTGATTTGATAAGTAATTTTGTTATGTACTTACAATTTTGTTATGTGCTTGATTTGATAAGTAATACAGTTTTAAAGCATTCATAATTATAATTCAGTTGTTCAGTTATTAAGTTATTAAGTTTTAAAGCTTACAACAAAAATTTAGACCAAAAACACCCGTGCGTACGCACGGGTATCATACTAGTTAATTATAAGCCAAAACTTAAAAATAGTCTCTTATGTTTCATTTGTTTCAGATTAGTCCTACATGTTTATATAATTTTTTAAATTGGCAAAAGTATTATTGACATTTCCAAAGTATGCAGTCATTTTCAGTTGTAACCCCTAAGTTTTTTTAGGTCAATTGTATCTCCAAAGTATGGGTTTCAGTTATACCCTCAAATCTTTTTTTAGTCAATTGTATTTGGGAGTATAATAGACACAAAAAAGAAAAGATTAAGAGTACAATTGATACAAAAAAAAAGATTGGGGTACAATTGATTCAAAAAAAACTTTAGAGGTATAACTAAAACTGATCTCATATTTTGAGGATATAATTGACCAGAAAAAAATTTGGGAGTACAATTGAAAATAAATGCATACTTTGGTGGAAGTACCAAGAGTACTTTTGCCTTTTTTAAATTGATCTAAAAAAATACTAAATAGAATCCTATCTCTCTCATTTTTAATTCAAATACAGCGAATCCAGAGTTATGAGTTTCTTTTGATGAGTACTTCGGGACCGTTGACAAACAAGATCAAATCGAGTCTCAAAATAAGTAACTATATTGTGAGACTATTTTTTCTAGGGTAAAATACAAAAAACGTACTTGTGGTTTGGCCTGATTTCACATCACTGTTGTGTGGTTTAATACATCTCACTTTGGGTACTTGTGTGTTTTGACGTTACTCACGTTAAGTACTTGAACTTTTTTTCCGTTAGAATTTAGACTGAATAAGCATGTGACTCAATCAAAAATCAAATTTTGGTCCACGAACTATGCGATAAGTTTCATTTTGGTCCTAAACTAGGCATCATCCTCAAGCTCTCTCTCCTCCGTTGCCCTCTTCCTCACTCTCTCTCTCCTCTACCATCCTCTTCCTCATCCTCACTCTCTCTCTCCTCCAACGAATTCTCGATCACTCTCTTTTAACACACCCAAAATCTCGTTTTCGCTTCAGATATGTTATTCTTCGATTTCCTTCTGATTTCGTTTTCCAATCCAAAATCTCCTCTCGGTGATTTCGTTTTCGCTTCGATCTCTTCGATTCGATAGGGAACTTGTCAAATTGAGAGCTCTCTAGGAGGAGCCATGGGAGATTTCAACTCGCTCTCGTGATCGTCGCCGTCGTCGTCTGCATTATTATCGTCGGTCACCGTCTATATATATATATGTATCAATGTATGTGATTTGGGGTTTGTTGAGTAGAATTTGATGATGATGATGATGATGATGATGATGAGAGTAGAATTCTGATTATTTCTGATTTGATTTGATTAGTAGAATTTGAAATTTGTATGAGGAATGAGGGTTAAATTTGGGATAAAATCACATTTTAGAGATCAAAACAGAAAAAATGTGAAAGTTTGAGGACAAAAATAAAATAAAAATAGCTTTTATGGCCAAAATGAAACTTATTTCATAGTTTGAAAACCAAAAATGAGATTTTAACCTTTGAATGGAAATCAACGACAATGATGTAAGAGAAACCAATGGTTAAGATGCAATAAAAATCGACGGCTAAGATACATTGAAAATCGATTGCTAAGATTGCACCACGTCAGCATTTTCTATTAAAATTAACGGAACAAAAACACATGTACCCTATTTGCTAAATGACACATATCTCAGGTACATACCCAAAGTGAAACGTTTTAAACCACACAGCAGTGATGTGAAATCGGGTTAAACCACATGTACGTTTTTTATTTTACCCTTTTTTTTCTAATTACTAGACTTAATGTAATTAATGTTTGAATAGAGAATTAATCCAGCTTCACTGTCTCCATATTGTGGACATGATAGAGGTTGCGCTGATTTATTTGTTTTTCCCTGCTATATGATACGTACAGGGCTTAGATCTTTGGTATATAATTTATCACATAATAAGAATATGAAATTAGATTAATATATAAATAGTGGCTACTTTCATTTTTATTTTGCCAAAATCAAATCAACCGAAAATTTAAACTTCTATTTTTATTTAACTATTTTGAAAGTATAAAATACATGCATAATTTATTTAACCTTTTAATTTATATTGTAAAAGAATTCTTAAACAAACTGAAAAAGTCTTTTCTCCAAAACCGATTTTGTATAAAATTCCTTTTTTGCTAACATAATCCAAAAACCTAAACTTTTGCAAATAAAAAAAAGGCAATTTTAATCAAATTTAAAAATTATATTTTTTAATTAAGAAAACCCCAAACTCTAAATTATCTCTCTATGCCAAATTAAAGATGTGAAGTTGGTGTGTACTTACTGGTATATTTTATAATTAATGCAATTTTAGAAGAATACAATATATATATATATATATATATATATATATTCCTTTTTGGATACCAGACTAGAGAAAGAAGCATAATTGCTAAGCATCGCTCAGCCACTAAAGAGCATATTTTGATGTCTGCATCAGCATAACAATAATTCACCATTATAATTGAATATTTCTTTGCATTTTGAGATAATATGTGTTTAGATTTTAAAAGTAGAATATATATATATATAAGAGCTAATCAAGTCCTTATGAGCATGTGTGAAAGAGATAAGAATCGATCTTTTCTGTTATTGATGGTTGTTAAGTATAGCTATAAAAAACAAACCTTATTCTCTTCACTGTATGATGACAACAAATTGAAATATGCTAATTTAGATTTTACAATCAATTTAGCATCATTAAGTGGATTTGCATTTATAGGAGACATAGGCGCAAAGTCAGGAGAAGAAGAATTTAAGAAAGCCGGTGGAGGAGTAGGTATCGGCAAACTTGAAGGAGTTCTTCTAGCTACAACATTCTTCTCCATTCTAGAGGATCACTCTCAATGGGAAGCCCCATTCTACTCGTGCAGATGAATACCTTTGGTGGAGATGATGAAATGAACGAAATCAATAACTCTAGGAAGATTATGAAATTTGGTCTTTGCCAACTCAAACTTACAGGTAGCTAATATAAGACAGACTTAATGTACCACATGAGGGCTTAACCGGCCAAATCAGCTGCACAATTAGTCATATTTAATTGTTGGTGATGGAGGGACTATATTGTCCAAACGGTGCATCTTTCAGGGACTAAAACTACCATTTACATCTTTCAGGGACTAAAGTGTCAGCGACGATATTTTTCAGGAACTGTCTTGCATGTTTACTATGAAGCATGGACACTGACACGGACACGGGACACGACATGGACACGGACACACCGACACGTCAAATTCTTAAACTTACATGATACAACGCGACATATATTTATGTATATAAATAATTAAAAATCCATAAATTTTGATGAAAAATTTAAAAATTATAATATGTATTCATAATATATGTCATATGTGTTATTATTTTATATTGTTTATCATGTTGAACTAGAAAAAAAATTAATTTTATAGTCTGAGACTTATAAATATGTGTTGTGTGGGTGTTGGACATGGCGACACGCCTTCAGAATGAAGTGTCCATGCTTCCTACCATGTTTACTCTAATTTTTTTCTTTTTGACACTGAAATATTCTGAAAATTCAAAAAAATAAATAATTTCCATATATAGTTATCAACATTAACTTATATAATCAACAGTGGGTAATTGGTGATCTTATTCATCTTATTCAACATTTGAATTAGAAAAATAATATATTTATTTTTAGTCCTATTAATTTTTTCCATTTTTATGGGAAAAAAGTACACTTTTATTTTGGCACAAAACTTAGGAAACTAGAAACTTAAGATAACTAGATGGAAAGGTAAAAAATCTAGAACTCGTCATGTCTTCCTAATGACCAAAACAGCAAAGATTTCCTCTATTTTTATGGATAAAGAAAAGGAAAAATTTTTGGCATAATTTTTTAAATAATATTTTTTCAAAACATTTCGTGAACAGATTGAAAACTGAAATCGAAAAAAGAAAATTAAGGGTCTGATTGGTTGCCCTGTTTCCTGTTTCCATTTTCACTGAAAACAGGAAATATGACTGAAAACGTGTTTTGTACAGTTTTTTTGAAAATGTTTTCTGGAAACATTTTCTGAAACAGGCTGAAAACAGGAAACGTCAAAAAGACGTTTCCAGTATTTCCAAAAACAAACTTATGATATTTTGCAACATTGCACAAAAGTAAACTATTTAATCATGTTAATATCATCATTTAACTATAATCAAACTTAAAAACATATAAAAATTAGTGTTATTCAAGTTAACATAATTTAAATATGAATGAAAACGATTTTTTAACTTTATAAAACAAACATATTTCTTAAATATTGAAAATTTTGAAATGAAAATAGAATTTCAGAAATGGAAACAGAAAATGAAAACAGGAAACATTTTCTTAAACCAATCAGGCCCTTAAATATTCTCAAGAGAAACATCTTTTTCTTTTTTTAATTTCATAGGAAATAGTTTTTTTAAATATATTAATGTTGAACTAAATTTTTTTCATAATTAATCTTCGGATTAATTAATTAATTGTTTCTATATTTGATAAATTGCAATAATTGTATTTTCTATTTTACATAAACTGAAGTCTGAAAGTTTGCTGGCTCAATAACTATTTTTCGGACTGAGCCCAATGATATTCAACTTTAAATCCAATATTAAGACTCAAAGTGTTTTGAAAAAACCCAATCTTATTCTGAACCCATTTGAGAAAAAAACTGATTTTATTTAACTCTTAGTCCATATGAATGAAGTTATTTTCTTCGGATAAAACTTATATCAAGTTCTTTATATTCTTGCTATCAAGTTCCACCAATCACAAGTCTTGATTACATTCTCTCTCTTCAATGATTGGTCATGAAAAAGTGATATTTAATATTCTCTCTCTATCATGATTGGTTATATATAAAATTTTTGCCACGTGTCAAATGTTGATTGAAGAACTTGATAGCAAGGATCTATGAAGCATGGACACTGACACGGACACGGGACACGGACACAGCGACACGCCAAACTTTCAAAATTACATGACACGACACGGCATATATTTATATATAAAATTTATTAAATATTAATAATTTTTAATGAAAAATTTAAAATTACAATTTTTATTCATAATATATGTCATATCTATTATTATTTTATTTTGTCTGTCATGTTAAAGTTATAAAAATTTGATTTATATTCTAAAATTTGTGAATATGTGTCGTGTCAGTGTCGTACGGGTGTCGGACACTGACACGTGTCTGACACGGCGACACGCCCTCAAAATGAAGTGTCCATGCTTCCTAGGCAAGGATGTAGGGAACTTGATGTAAGTTTTGTCCATTGTCTTCTAGGTAATGATAAAAGTATGATTGGAAAATAAATTGTGTGGGTAAGAGAATTAGTGGAATGCTTCTAATTAATGAAAACAAACATTGTTTTAAATATTAAGAACTTAAAATTAAAAGTTCAAGAAACAAAAATAAAAAAGTATCTTAATAAAGTAAGAGCGACTCACACTGATGGGAAGGAATTAGAAGAAACCTAATAGAAGATAATGTAATGCTTCCCCTAACCATGTATAGCTTCATCTCTATATTCATATCCACTATATGTCCATATACTAAGACATATAGATCAATCAATTTAAACATATATAATCTTACATTTCACATAACAGATTACAATAATGTAGGAGAAAAAAAATTCTATACAACACACTTAAGAAAGAAAATAAGATATAGATGTCCTATAAAATTAGATCTACAAAATATATAAAAAGATAAAGAGAAATTGAAAGATAAACCGAGAGACAAGACACCCTTCGTTGCTCTATGAGAGATCAATCTCTCCATTTTCTTCTTAAATAATACACTTTTAACCATTGTAACTACTTGCCTCGTGTTTGGCCAAAAATAAATTAAAAAACTCGGGGCCTATTTGGGAGCCATTGCATTTCAATTCAAGCTCATCCAAGTGATTGAGATGAGATGATGTTGTAATGGGATGAGATGAGATGATGTATTGGTGTTTGGGTGATTTTAGAGAAAATTATGTTAAATAGGGTGTGAAATTATATAAAAGGGTATGTAATGATTGTGGTTGTTTGAATAGATTTATAGATTTTTTTAATTTGTATAGGGGTAAAAATGGTAGGAAATAATGAGATGAGATGGAGATAATGAGATGAGATGATAGGTGTTTGGTCGTGGGTTGGATGAGATGATGTTGAGATTAGATGCTCTTGGAAAGCGTAAAGATGAGATATTTTTGGATGAAGGGTTTAGGGTCAATCTCATTGGATGAGATGATGGACCAAAATGAAAATAATATTAAAATTATTTTAAGATTACAATTTGGTCCATAAATTTGTACTGGTCCAATTAATCAATCCCTAACATGTGTAAATGAGAACTCGGGGCCTGTAGAAAATCCAGGTCAACAATAATAGAGTCTATTTATGAAATTCAATGACAAAAAAATAACAAAGAATAGTTTGAGGTCCAGAATGCAAATAACAAAACAAAACTAAAATGTTTGGTCAAAGGTTAATTTTGGTCATAAATGTATGCCCTAATATTCATTTTGGTCCATTATGTTTCAAAAAGTTCAAACTAGTCCTAAATGTTGGCAAAATTATTCATTTTGGTCATAAATATTGGTAAAATGTTTCGAATAGAATATATGGAGGTACTCTTCGAGAACAATATGTAGCTCTAAACTCGTCATGTTTGAACTTGAAACAAGCCATATTCAATACTTGAGACCAAAATGGAATATTTTGCAAACATTTAGGAGCAATTGGAATATTTTAACTCCTTTTAATTTGTACACAAAACTTCATAAAATATATTGAGAAAAAGTATGGATGGAATTGTATAACAGCAAAAAACATATAGGAATGTTGTAGTTTGGACTAAAAAATATAACAAATTTTTTGCGGACCAAAATGCAACTCATATCGTAATTTGAGTAAAGAATCTAACCATAAATAGTTTTATGACCGAAACAAATAGAAGAACATTGAGACAATAAAAAACAAAACAACATTGCAATTTTTTGGCTACCCATGATTCGAACAAAAAAAAAAATAACCGACACGTGGAAACTTGTGTATTTTCCCAACCAAAAAATAACCGTTATTTCTCCATTATCCACAACTAGGGGTGTTCAAAAGTCGGTTTGGATCGGTTCGGACAATTTTTTTCATCCGAACCGAACAGATTGGATGACAACCAAAGTCATCCAATCAATCCAGTCATTTTGAGTCATGCAAACCAATCCAAACCGACTTCAATCGGTTTGGATTGGATCGGTTAATCGGTTCCTCTATTTATTTAGATAAAAATCTGAAAACTTCATAACAACTCAATTGAAAACAGAAATCTATCAGAATCGAGGAACAAAAAATACACCAAAAGTCCAAAATGATACTATATACTGAAATTTAGAGAAACAAGAGACTTACAGATAGTTCGTCAACATCGATCTTGACGAATTCAACACCGGTGAATTTTTCGGCCATGGCGTGGATGGCCGGCTCTATGAATTTACACGGTTCGCACCATGACGCTGAGAAGTCAATCACGATCTTCCCTCCGACAATAATCAAAACCAGAGAGAAAGATTCAGCAAACCAAATAATACTCAGATCTCAGTATACGAGCACGACGGCAGCGACGAGCACGAAGGCAGCGACGGCAGCACACAGCAAGCAGCGACGAGCAGCGATGGGCACGACGACGGCAACGACGAGCAACACACAACACGACGACGGCGGCGACGAGCACGACGATTTTGTGACTGGCGAGAAATGATGGCGACAAGCACGGCGGATTGCGACTAGGGTTAAGAGAAAAAAGGAAAGGGGGAGAAGGAGAAATGATGCGTGGCGACTAGCGAGACAGAGTTAATCTGTGGGTTAGGGACTTAGGGTTTTTTTTTAATTTAATCTTTAGGTAATCGGTTCGGTTCGGTCGGTTTTATGTGAAAAAAAAAAACCGAACCGAACCAATGTAATTTTTTAATTTCAATCCAATACAACCGATTCTATAATCGGTTTTGGTCGGTTTTGACTGGATCGGTTTGTTGGAGATTGTGCCCTAGGGCCAATCATTTTATTTGATAAATATGTTGTGAACATATTATTAATTTATGGAAGATAAATTAATGTGTTGTCATATCATTCGCATGTTTACTATGATAACGTCCATGATTAATTATGAGATAATTAATCTAAAATTGTCCCTGGTCGATTATTTTTGTGGGAGCAAAAATGAACTAAGACCAGCATGACCTCGGTGCATGAGATGCACGCACTAGATGCTGGGACGAGAGTCATGGTGCAATTACGTAAGGTGGTTACGAATTGCTGGACTGACCCGGAGAGTCCTGCATGGGTTTAGTCATCAGCTAGTCTCTCCTAGTACGCCTGTAGCGATGCCTTTGACCTGAGGTCAATGACTATTCCAGCGTTGCAGTTGTCAGTCTTTGGCTTAGTCTAACGCTGCCCGTAACAGGGTAGTTATACGGGCTGAGTACGGGACTGGTTGATTGCTCTGCAGTGGGATGTGGATTGGCCAAAATGGGATTTTGTCCCTCATTAATTTGAGAGATATCTAACTGGCGCCCTCGATGAGTCTGTCCAGGAAAATGCGTGGCCACGCGGGAATTGGGACTTACTCAAGGAATCGAGAAAGTTGAGGTTTGGATTATGGATGACATACCTGTGCCTAGTCCATGACCAAGATATCGTAGGACAAACGGATCACGTACACGGAGGTACTGAGGTTAAGTCGTTCTTCCGGTTACCGAACGATCACTCACGGATTTTGGGTAGTTGTGATGGCTTGCTAGAGTCCGCTCACAACTTGTAGGTCATGGGGATGCCCTACTGCCATTATTGCGTGGGGCCTGCTGGGTCACACACGGGCAGGATCTGATCACCATTCGAGAGGGACACGAATTAGGGTTAATTCGTGGGTCACGCGAGTGACACGATTTAAGACACAGAGGAAATGTCTGGGACATTAGGTCTGGTCTTAATTATTCTGCAGATGACATATTTAAGTTTGTAGGACAAATTTAAATATTAATAATTGAATATAATTAATGAGATTAATTATAGGCAATTTAAATATTAGGAAAATAATTCTGGATAATGTTCCTAAGAGTTAGGAAATTATTGAATTATAAAATTCCTAATAATTAAAAGGAGGGTGGCGCCTCATGGGATAATTTTGGGTTAAATAAAATTTGGTTTATTTAATTCAATTATTATTTGAAATTCAAATGGAGATTTGAAATTCAAAAGATTTGGTGAAGATCTTTTAATTATCTTTGGTGAATCAAAATTAGAGGTTTTTGATTAATTAAAATCCAAGGATAATTGAAGGTGGGAATGGCGCATGAGGTGGGTCTCATTGGGAGATTTGATCTCTCAATTTGATTCTCCAAGATTGCATTTTGAATTTAAATTATAATATTAAGGTAATATTATAATTATAAATTCAGACCTAAAATAACTATATTATCAGAATATCTTTATTTTAGGAATTATTAAATCACCAAATATTTTCCATATAAATAGGGTGCAAGTCGACTTGCACCACACACCTAAGTGTAAACCCTAGTTTTGATTTTCCTCCTAAGAGTTAGAGAGAGAAAATTTCCTTTGCACACACCATAGAGAAAATCGACTTTCTCTAAGAGTTAGAGGAGGATTTCGATTTTGCTCTGATAATTAGGGTTTGAGAGAAGAATAGGCAAGAAGGAGTTCTTGTGGGGGGATTCTTCTAGCGCCACCTCCATAGTCTGAATTATCAAGAAGGAGTTCTTGAAAATTCAGAGGTCTGCAGATTGGTCCCAGAAATTCTTTTGAGAAAAGAATTTGGAGGCTAGCACCTCGGTGGTCAAAGAAACTGTTCGTGTGGATTACTGGCAGAGGGAGAACTCTAGGAGTGGATCCGTGGAACTCGCCCGTACAACCAAGTTTTGAAACTCTGAGGTATAACACTAACCAAAAGTTTTAAATTCTACTAGCGGATCCGTTCGGGAATCATAGGACCTAGGCGTTTTATTCTATTTTTTATTTTGCTTCCGCTGCCTTAGGCGCCTAGGATTCCCAACACGGTTTGGATCGGATCGGTTGAGTTTGGATTGGTTTGGATCTGAACACCCCTATCCACAACGTATAATCATTGGATGATTTTGGACATGAATATAGAACAAAAAATAGTTTGAGGACCAAAATGAAACTAATTGCATATTTTGAGGAAAAGAAACTAAACAAAAAATAATTTTATGAGCCAAAGAAACTGAGCTCATAGTTTGAAGATCAAAATGTTTATAAAAGTGAAGAGAATATTGTAACGAGAATAGAGGAAGATTGTAACTTAAAAAATAATTTAAGGATTCAATTGTATATTTTACTCAAAACAAATAAAAGAATATTGGGACTAAAAAACATAACAACATTGCAAATGAATAAAAATAAAAGGGTAAATTACAAAATAGGGTCCTGTGGTTTGGCCCCGTTTCAGATAGGGTACATGTGGTTTGAAAAGTTTCAAATTGGGGCCTGAGGTTTACGCCGTTTGCAAAATGGGGTCTAGGTGGTTTTGGCTGTTAAAAATAACGGTGAACCTGACTTTTTTTTTTTTTCTCAAATCCTCTTCCTCTTATTTTAGTCCCTAGCTCACAAACTGCAGATAAGTCCAGAAACCTTCAAACTTCCTTCATTTTAGTCCCTAGCTCACAAAAAAAGTTTGCAAAATATTCTAGAACTCTTCCAAACGTTCCTATTTAGTCCCTACTCCATGAATATTCCAGGAAAGGGACCAAAAAGGTGAAAAAAATGGAAGAAATAGAAAACGTAGGGACTAAACTGAAGAAACGTAGAAACTTTAACACCCGCCGGAAAACTCCACAATCTCGTCGGGAAATGGACGGAAATCGCCGGGTAACTCAAGAACTTACCAAGAAACTTCAATCCTCACTCAAACCTCACTCAAATCGCACTCAAAAAGCTCAAGAAAAGATTTTTTTTATGTTCTCATTTCTCTCTCTATACAGAGAGATTGTGCCTCCACACACGTAGTTGTCAAAATATGGAAAAACCTTTTCTGTTCAAAATTTAAATAACCTTACGTTTTTGAAGAGGGAGCCGAGACTCGGTGTTCCAGGAAGAACTCTACGATCACGCATCCACAATTTGACAGAGAAGGAAGGAAGTGACAGTGCGGCGTGAACAAAACGAAAGGAAATAACACGGAGAACCTGTAGGTTTAGTATAAAACTCAGATCAGAATAACAGAGAAAGAACGGAATCGCATCTCGGAAAATTAGGGCATGGAGATCATCAAAGAAAAGAGAGAAATCAGAGTCGATGAAAGCGACGTCGCACTGAGATATTTTCATGAAAAAGAAACAGCCGTCGAGACGCAAAGACGGAAATACCCTTTCACCGAAATAAATATCCAGGACTTCAGGTTTGGCGTCGTTTTGAAGCAGTTGAGTATATGCGAAATTTCTTGAAAAAATGGACATTAATATAAAAGATAACCCTACATCAATTTCTCTAATATAGAAGTCGAAATTTTCAAAGTTGTTTAATTTGATGTATAGATCAGATCTGATTTTACCCAAAATCAGACGAAGATCAGAAAAGAGAGAGGAAGAAACTAGAGAGACGAACATAGAGAGAGAAATGAGAACATAAAAAAAATCTTTTCTTGAGCATTTTGAGTGCGATTTGAGTGAGGTTTCAATGAGGATTGAAGTTTCTTGGTGAGTTCTTGAGTTACCCGGCGATTTCCGTCCGTTTCCCGGCGAGATTGTGGAGTTTTCCGGCGGGTGTTAAAGTTTCTACGTTTCTTCAGTTTAGTCCCTACGTTTTCTATTTCTTCCATTTTTTTCACCTTTTTGGTCCCTTTCCTGGAATATTCATGGAGTAGGGACTAAATAGGAACGTTTGGAAGAGTTCTAGAATATTTTGCAAACTTTTTTTGTGAGCTAGGGACTAAAATGAAGGAAGTTTGAAGGTTTCTGGACTTATCTGCAGTTTGTGAGCTAGGGACTAAAATAAGAGGAAGAGGATTTGAGAAAAAAAAAAAAAGTCAGGTTCACCGTTATTTTTAACAGCCAAAACCACCTAGACCCCATTTTGCAAACGGCGTAAACCTCAGGCCCCAATTTGAAACTTTTCAAACCACATGTACCCTATCTGAAACGGGGCCAAACCACAGGACCCTATTTTGTAATTTACCCAAAATAAAATTTTTTTAATTAAGTTAATACAAATATATATATATAATACAATATATAACATTTCTATATATATATATTTGAGAATTGAGAATAAGAGAGAGAGGGGTGAGATTATATTATATATATATATAATATTTTTATATATATATTTGAGAGAGATGTGTGTGTGAAGGAGAGAGAGAGGTGTAGGTGAAAAAGAAGAAAAAATTAATAAGAAAAGATAGATAGAGAGAGAAAATTATAAGTGTAATAAATGAGGGTATATAAAATTACTATTTTGCCTAATTGTTTTTTTTTATTTTTGTATTAGAATATAGGTAATTATATGTATATGAGTAGGGATAATTTAGTAAATGAAAGAGAAAATGAAATGATGTTTTGGATGAGATGATGATGTGAATAAGATGAGATGAGATGAAGACTCCAACAAACACCCAATCATTACTGTTCATCTAATCCTAAGATGAAATGATGATTGAATGAGATGAGATTGAAATTTGGGAGCTTCCAAACAGGCCCTTAGTTTAGTGAAAGATATGTTCAGTTTTTTTTTGTTGTAAATTAATTCTCAAAAAGATGAGTTATAAACTTACAATTATTCATTAATATATATAAAACGTTCCTATCCTTACTTCATGTAAGATAGATTTGTTCAACATAAGTTTAAATTGATTCAATCTCAATTTATTTTTACACTTAATTAAGAGAGCCTATATTATAGGCAAGTTATAATATTACATATAATAGTGATATAATGTTTCCTTCCGTTTTGAATATAGGTTAATACATATAGATGAAAAAAATGATTGATTCACCTCAAATGAAGATAAATATAAGATAAGAAGACTAAATTATCCTTATTAATAATACTTGAAAAATGTTTGTTCATTATTACTCCACTATTTAATAGGGATAGATATGTAAAATATATAATTAATATTTTCTTGATTTTGTAAAATATCAGATATTTTGAAAAAAGTAATATCCTTCAAATAAGCAAATATTCAAAACCAGAGGGAGTAACTTACATAATAAAACCGTAATGGTGACTAGAATATCAAGATTTGAAATATTGTGCTATTTGTGAGTCTTCTCTCTATTAGGGTTAGACATTTCTTATTCAATTCAGTTTATGTTAAATCAAGTCTTGAAAGGTTGATGCTAAACTTCTATTTTTTTTTATTTTATTTTGTATCTGCTCCTTAATTAGCATGATATTTCTTCTTCTTTTATTTTCATGGAAAGATTTCCTCTCTTCCCTAGACGGTTAACTTCTTGATATATCTTGATTGGTCGCCTTTTAATGGAAAATCCTAGTCAATTATTTTAGTTAAGAACAGTTGTCATTTATTGTATTTTATTTTGTTGGATGCAACTTGTTTTTCTTTATCTAGTTTGTTTGTTCCTTTCCGGTGTGTTTAGTCTTTCCAACTTATTTTCCATTTTGATCTTTCGAGATTGTTTTCCATTACAATTTGGTGCATTGATTGATGTTGTTTCCATTATATATAATGGTAGCTATCTCTAATGTATTCACACTTTGATTATGAATTGAATGTGATGATTTGAGTCTCAATTTCTATCTTTCTCATTTATGTTTCCCCCTCTCTCTGTATTCTATATCCTCCACCTTTTCTTCTCTATTCTCCCTCTATTTCTCTAAATCGCCCCTCAAATTCTATCTTCTTCTCTACAATCCATTCCCGTCCTACATCGCCTTTCTCTTGGGCAATCGTCTGCTCATGCAAGGATCAAAACGATCCACTTTTCTTTTCTAGTACGAATATATCTTGAGATCTTCGAGATCCACGTCCTTGATATTTTAGATGTGAGTCTATATACCCTTCAAAAACCCTGAAAAAAGGTTAACAACTATGTTCTCACTCTTATTCTTTGATCTCTCCCTAACTTGAGCATCGAAATGCTTCTTAATATGATGCTATTTTGTTCTTAGAAGAGTAGGCTTGATCTTCTTTTTTATCTTTTTACCTTGCATATTCTTTGCCAACAAAGGTTAGTCAAGTTGACAAGAAATTGGCTCATGATCCATAAATTGGCTCATATGTAAGTAACTTTATAAAGACTCATTGAGTATGAAGGTATGTCTTTTCCCTAGTGATCTCCGGTGACCCAACTCACATAAACTTTCTTTCACAAAAAAATATGTCATATATAAAATAATCTTCTATGAAGGGTTGACTATATCCTCTTTATTTCTAATATAATAGAAATATAGAATGATGTTCCTTGACAAAAGAAAATAGGAAAAAGAAAACTTGGATATCATGATTCAAATTTCTCGACCATTAATCCATATTACAATTGCTTGAGGTTGATAGATACTTGTACGTTGATCCGCACAAGTATAATAATTCTTTTTGGTCAAAGAGTATCATTCTATTATATTAGAAACAAATAGGATATAGTCAACCATTCATATAAGATTATATTATATATGACATATTCTTTTGTGAAAGAAAAAAAAAAAAGAAAACTTAGATATCGTGATTATTCAAACTTCTCAACCATTAATCTATTATTATGATTGCTTAAGGTTGATAAAAACCTGAACATTGATCTACACAAATATAATAATATTTTTATATAAAAAAATTTATATATATATATATTTAAACGTGTGTATCAGAAATAAACCAAGAGAAGGTGAATTGGTTGTTTAGAAATTTTAAAACACGTTTTAGATTTTAAGAGATTCCTTAAGAAATTTCTTTGAAGCATGAACACTTCATTTTGAAGGCGTGTCGCCGTGTCAGTTACGTGTTTGTATTCGACACCCGTATGTCAATCATACTACACATATTCATAAATTTCAAAATATAAAATCAATTTTTGTGTAACATTAACATGACAAACAATAAAAAATGATTACATATATGACATTATATTATGAATAGATATATAATTTTAAATTTTTCAAAAAAAAATATGAATTTTTAATTATTTATATATATATATATAAATATATGTCGTGTCGTGTTATGTAAGTTTAAGAATTTGACATGTCGGTGTGTCCGTGTCCATGTCCTGTCCCGTGTCCGTGTCAGTGTCCATGCTTCATAGGTTTTGACGACAAGTTTTAAATCTTAATGCAGGCAAGGCGCGTAGCGATGCTCGACTGTTTTGAAAGGAATGAAGTGACTCGACTGATAAGGAGAGGTTTGCAAGAACTCGACCGGGAAACATAACATCGTTTTTCAATTATTACTTGCTGGGTCGGAGCGTAGACGAGCGAGCAGAGCCCAGGATACATGGAAGCCCGTCATAGAGCAGTCGACTAAAAGTAGAAGACTGCTGGCCTGAGAGTAGGCAGCCTCTCTCGGGAAACATGGCCCAATTTCTCTTCTTTCTTTTTGATTTTATTCAGTATCTCTGGAAATTTTGCTAGCCCATACTTTTCCGGTAAAGTCCTCGACCGTACGGGCCATACGCTCAGGACCAAGAGCCCGCATCCCTTCCTCCTTTCGCAGACGATGTACTTCATCTTGGATTTTGTTCTCTAGCCGAGAGAGGTTTGAAGAGGATCCAATCGTCGCTTTGTTTCCAAATAAATTCCTCTTCTTCGGTCAAAGAAGGTAGGGCTTTGTTTGGTTCTTACACCACTAGAAGAGGCAGGATCCGTTGGCGGAGCCACCCTAGCATTGATTTCTGGGTCAGCCGTAAATGCCGGGTTGCTCTCCTTCTCCGACTCAAGTCGTCGCCTTACCGAAGAGGGTCCGACGTCGTCCCCCGGATCCGCTCTTCTTTTCCGGTAGGAAGGCTCGGCTGATGCACCTTCTCCTGGAGAACGAACTCCAATGGATTCTTCTCTTCCAGCTTTGTTTGAATTTTCTGCCGTCGTCACAAAAGCAAATCCAAGGAACACCAAAAAACAAGCTACATTCAAACGAAATCTGGGTGGGAATTAGAAAGTTTGAGATGATCCCTAAGAAGACCACCTTATTTTCATTTGGTAGGAAAGTGGAAGAAAGCAGAATGCAAGCCTGGCTAAGAAAGAAATCCAGTATCGAAAGAAGTACTCGTTGCTCGAACTAGTGTTTTGATATTGGCTCCTTGGAATCCCCTTTCTTTGTGTGCCTATGGGGAATCTCATAAAAAGTTCAAGTTTTAGTGGTGGATATCATTCCAGACAGGTTTAATACGCTGTACTGACAAGTGAAGTGGTGGATATCACTACATTGACAAGAACTAGAGAGTCGCATTCGATCTACATATCAGTCACACCGTAGTCCGCCGCAATTTTCAAACCCTCGAGGAGTCCCCAATTTTCAAACCCTCGAGCAATTTTCAACTTGAGGACTGAACAGATGCCAAGGAATCTATAAAACCCAACGATCTAGCATCCATTTTCATCCCTAATAAGACCTCCGCAACCTGCCGTCAGGGACTCCTGGCGAACCGCGCCATCTATGTTCAGTTTGGCCCATCCTTGTTGAGGTGTGTTCCAAGCAGCATGAACATCAATCTGAGGTGTGTATAATTCTCCCATGCCTAGTGTAAATTTTCCTTTATCATAATCCAGAAGCATATGTCTGATATTTTCTGCCGGTATATATGGCCTTTTTGCATCAGAGTTGTGATTGTCTGCATTTCTCCAGTTCCAAATCTTCCATACAGCGACTAACCAAACCCTGTTCCAGGTAATTTCTCCACATGTATCAAAATTGTTATTTAAGTTAGTCAAAATCCAGTTAGTGTGATCTAACCCAAAAAAGTCCTGATCAGCCCAAAAGTGAACAAGTTATTTGGCCTTCTTTTGATGTGTTTATAATAATAATATATTAGAATTAGGAAAATTAATATGCTAAGGGCAACACCAAGGTGTGGTGAGATAAAGTGGATAAAATAGGTTAATTAGTGCTTATTTATTGTACTTTATAAATAGGTGCTACTTAATGGTTTATTCAGTGTTTCAGATATCCAAACAGGGCCAAACCAGGTGGGAAATATCAGAATAATCTAGAAGATCACGTTGAGCACAAGATATTCTTGTGCCGTTGGGTGAGCCGCTGGCGCAAGCCAGGTAATTCCTGCGGCGCACGTATTTGATAGGAATATGACGTCAGCAATTAAGCTTCAGTGCAATTTGATGTTGCGCCATCTCTTGAGCCAACGACCCAAAAGGGAAATCTTGCGGCACAGAATAGTTTGAAGCAGTAGAGTATATTTTGAACGACTACGATTCAAGATACAAGGATATAATCGAAATATCGCAGATATTTCAATGCGCCTTCGTATTGGGCCGCTGGCGCAGATCAACGGCCCAAGTGCAAAATATCTTCCTTGACTTGCGGACCAAGCACACTACTCAGTACTATAAATAGAGGTCTGTTGGGAAATCATAGAGTCAGCGCAGCGGAAAAACACGGTAAATCAAAATTTTTGCTTCTCTATGATTCCCTTCTAGGATCCACTATCTATATTTATATCAGTAAGGATAGAAGTTTACCAAAGTTTCAATCGGTGCTTATGAATTTGCGAGTTGAGAAGTCCACTCCGAGTGTCCTTCCTCTGTCGGTGATCCACACGAGCAGTTTGGCAGAAGCCCAGGTGCTACCCTCCTTCACTTCTTCCCAAGTGAAAACGGGAACTTTATCTATGAATCTTGAAGAATCAAGAACAATTCTTGATTCCAAGATAGGTGGCGCAAGAACACACAAGAACCAAGGTCTTTCTTCTCTCTCTAGAAGAACTTGGCGAATTTTGTCTCACAAAATAAGCTTGGTCGACTTTGCCTCTTAGTGTGCATATTTATATTTTCTCATTCCTAATATTAGGGTTTCACTAATCTAATTAGTGAATCCCTAAAATCTTGAATATATTAATATTATTTAGGGATTCCCTAAATCTTGATTTCTAATATTATACTAATATTATAATTCAAAAACCTAGGGGCAATTCGAATTCTTGGCCTACAAGATCAAATCTTGAAACCAAATCTTGATTGCTCAAATCCTATTGGTTGGAATGAGTCATGAGGAATTGAATTTATAATTAAAATATTGCCTTAATAATTTAATTCAAAAATTCGACTTGCACATATTTTAAATTCAAAATGCAAAATCAAATCTTGCATCCCAACCCTAAGATATGCGCCATCCTCACTTTATTTTTAAGGAATTTAATAAATCAAAATAACAACCTTAACTCTTAGGTAGTTATAACCAACTTATTAATTTCCTAACAATATTGAATTAAATAATTACCTTAATATCTTTAATTCAAAATTTGAATCTTGAATGCAAAATCAAATCTTGAATTAAAATTCAAATCTTGATATCTTAATTTAATTAACAAAACATTTTCATCAATTAAAAACAAGATATATGAGGCGCCACCCTCATCTTTGTTTTCTCCAATATTAGTGAATTTAATAAATCAATAATTTCCTAACTTTTAGGAAGCCTATTTAATTTATTATTCTCTAATATTTTAAACAAGAATTTAATTGTAAACTATTTAACAATTAATATTTTAAATTTGTCCAACAAATTTAAATATCACAAACATAGATATTTATTTAAGACAAGCTTTAATGTACTAAGACATTCAACTATGTCTTAAATTGTGTCACCAAAGTGACTCACGAATTAACCCTAATTCGTGTCCCAAAACAGCATCTTGATCCTGCTCATGTGTGACCCAGCAGGCCTCACGTGAAGTTGGCAGCAAGCCATCTCTATGACTCACAAGTCGAGAGCGGACTCTAGCAAGCCATCACGACTACCCAAAACACGTGAGTTATCGCTTTAACGTTAACGACTTAACCTAAGTACCACCTTGTCATAATCCCTATTGTCACACGATATTTTGGTCCTGGATTAGGCACGGGAATGTCATCCACAATCCAAACCACAACTTTCTCGATTCCCTGAGTTAGTCCCATTTCCAGCGTGGCCACGCATTTCTTGGACAGACTCATCGAGGGCGCCAGTTAAATATCTCTCATCGTAATGAGGGACAAAATCCCATCTTGGTCAACCACATTCCTCAGCACGGTAATCAACCAAACCCGTACCTAGCCCTTATGGCTACCCTGCTTCGGGCAACGTTAGACTAGGCCAAAGTTCGACAACTACAATGCCGGAATAGTCAAGACCTCAGGTCTAAGGCTATCCTGACAGGTGTAACAGGAGAGGCTCGCTTATGACTAAACCCATGCAGGACTCTCCGGGTCGGTCCAGCAACTTGTAACCCTTACATAATTGCATCATGACTCTCGAGAAGCATCTAGTGCATGTATCTCTATACACCGAGGTCATGCTGGTCTTGGTTCATTTACGCTCCCATGTGAATGATCGACCAGGGACAGTTTTAGACTAATTATCATATAATTAATCAAGGACGTCATCATAGTAAACATGCTAATAATATGATAACAACATAATTTATCATCTATAAATTAATCAAAAACAATATGTTCAAACAAAACATATATATAAAATGATTGGCCCTAGGGCACAATCTCCATCAAACTCCCACTTGCACTAGGTACAATCATCAATAGAATTGTTCCTACACTAGGTACATTCATCAATGCGTCTAATCCCTATCGACGTTACATGACGCTCATGTATGACCCGCGCAAGAGGCTTCGTAAGAGGATCGGCAACGTTATCCTCGCCTGCTACTTTGCATATCTTCACATCACCTCTGTCAATCATCTCTCTGACAAGGTGATAACGCATGAGTATGAGTTTGGTCCTTTGGTGGGACCGGGGCTCCTTGGCTTGTGCAATAGCCCCGCTATTGTCACAATACAAGGTTATGGGATCAGCACTGGTCGGAACCACACCAAGCTCAGTGATGAACTTCCTAATCCACACAACCTCCTTCGCTGCATTTGATGCTGCAATATACTCAGACTCTGTTGTAGAATCAGCAATCGTGCTCTGCTTGGAACTCTTCCAACTCACGCTGCCACCGTTCAGGAGAAACACGTATCCGGACTTCGACTTGAAATCATCTTGGTCGGTTTGGAAACTGGCATCAGTGTAATCAATTACACTTAGCTCTTCATCAGTCCCACCGTATACCAAGAATTCATCCTTAGTTCTTCTCAAGTACTTAAGGATGTTTTTGACAGCGGTCCAATGATCCTCTCCAGGGTCTTGTTGGAAACGGCTCGTCATGCTCAGGGCAAATGACATATCAGGTCGAGTACACAGCATGGCATACATGATGGATCCAATTGCCGAAGCATAAGGGATGACACTCATGCGTCCTTGCTCAACAAGTGTCTTGGGACACTGTTTCTTGTTCAGGACTAATCCATGATTCATTGGTATGAATCCCTTCTTGGAATCTTGCATACTGAACCGTTTCAGTATCTTATCCAAGTATTTACTCTGACTCAGTCCAAGAAGCCTTCGAGATCTATCTCTATAGATCTTGATGCCTAGTATATAGGCAGCTTCTCCTAAGTCCTTCATTGAGAATGACTTTCCCAACCAAGATTCCACAATCTCTAAGGTAGGAATATCATTTCCAATGAGCAATATTCCATCGACATATAGCACCAAGAACGCAATTGTGCTCCCACTAACCTTCTTGTAAACACAAGGCTCATCTTCATTTTGTAAGAAGCTAAACTCTTTGACTACCTCATCAAAACGATGATTCCAACTCTGAAGCTTGCATACCTTCTCTGGTTCCTCAGGACATACAAACCCCTTAGGTTGTTTCATGTACACATCCTCGAGCAGCCTTCCATTAAGGAATGCTGTTTTGACATCCATTTGCCATATCTCATAGTCATAATATGCGGCTATGGCAAAGAGGATCCTAATGGACTTGGCCATCGCAACAGGGGAAAACGTTTCGTCATAGTCAATACCATGACGTTGAGTGAACCCCTTTGCAACTAGCCTAGCCTTGAAGACATTGACGTTGCCATCCATGTCGGTTTTCTCTTTGAAAACTCACTTGCACCCTACGAATTTTACACCTTCAGGTGCATCAACTAAGGTCCATACCTTGTTGTCGTACATGGATTGCATCTCTGCCTTCATGGCTTCAACCCATTTCTCAGTGTTGGGACCCACGATAGCTTCTTGATAGGTGGTAGGCTCACCACGCTCTATGAGCAACACATCCTTGTTCTCAGTCATCAAAAATCCATATCTTTGAGGTTGAGAACATGTTCTATTAGATTTTCGTGGTTCTTGTGTCACTAGAGGAGCTTTCACAACATCTAGTGGTTCTTCTCTAGTTTCCGTCTGCGCCTCTGAAGTGTCTTGTGGATCTTGAATTTCTTCAAGATCTATCTTACTCCCACTGTTTCTTTTGGAAACAAAATCCTTTTCTAAAAAGAATCCATATCTGACTACAAACACTTTGTTGTTAGGTGGGTAGTAGACATAATACCCCATTGTTTCCTTGGGGTATCCCACAAATAAACACTTAAGGGATTTGGGAGACAGTTTATCGTTAGGCTGTTGCTTAACGTAAACTTCACATCCCCAAACCTTGAGGTAAGACATAATGGGCTTATTCCCATTCCATATCTCATATGGTGTCTTCTCAACTGCTTTAAACGGAACACGGTTAAGTGTGAACACAGCAGTTTCTAGAGCATGCCCCCAAAAGGATGGCGGAAGATCTGCTTGACTCATCATAGATCGGACCATATCTAATAAAGTCTGATTCCTCCTCTCAGAAACACCATTCCATTGTGGGGTTCTAGGAGGAGTAAGTTGTAAGACTATCCCACAACTTCTAAGATGATCAATAAATTCTTGACTCAAATACTCGCCTCCTCGATCAGATCGAAGGACTTTGATTTTCTTGTCAAGTTGGTTTTCTACTTCACTTTGAAATCTTTTGAACATTTCAAAAGATTCTGACTTGTGCTTCATTAGGTAGACATAGCCAAACCTACTGAAGTCGTCAGTAAACGTGATGAAGTAAGAGTAACCACCTCTAGCTTGAGTACTCATGGGTCCACATACATCACTATATATGATTCCCAATAAGTCAGATGCCCTCTCACTGTGGCCAGTAAAGGCGCCTTTGTCATCTTTCCAAGTAAACAAGATTCGCAAGCATCATATGATTCAAAATCAAATGAGCTTAGAAGTCCATCTTTATGGAGCTTCTCTAGGCGTTTCTCGTTTATATGGCCTAAACGACAATGCCAAAGGTATGTAGGATTAGATTCGTTAATCTTAACCCTTTTCGTATCAATGTTATAAATTTCGTTATTACTTTGTTGTTCCAATTTCAAGATGTAATGATTATCTTGCAAATCACCATAAGCAAATAAAACATCATTTTTATAAATTGAACATCTACCATTACCATTAACACAAGTAAATCCTTCCTTATCCAAATAAGAAAGAGAAATAATATTCGAACTTAACGAAGGTACGTAATAACAATTGTTCAAAACAAAAACAAGCTTGTATATCCCCACGGCAACAGCAGCAACCCTTGCTCCATTACCCACTCGTAGGTCCACCTCGCTTCTGTCCAGCTTCCTAGTGTCTCTAAGACCCTGCACATTTGTACATATGTGAGAACCACATGCTGTATCTAATACCCATGTGGTTTGAGAAGAAAAATGGACATTTATAACAAAGATACCTGAAGTGGAGTCCTCGGTCCCCTTCTTTTGTTTCTTTAGATCTTCCATATACAGCTTGCAATTCATCTTCCAGTGTCCTGGCCTTTGACAGAAAAAGCAAACTGCATCCTTCGAGGGCTTTGTGTAACACCTCTAGAAAATAGAATATGCGTATTATCTAGAGATATCAAAACATCGAGATACAGTCTTGAGAATTTACAAAATATATAATAAACCCACATATCCTACAAGATCATATGGGCACTAATATAAAACAATTCAAGTGCTAAACCTACCAATGAAACATAATCACGAAAGCGAATATGAACCTTCAGGCAACGGGTTACTATCACGACCTGATTCTACGCCTACAAGTTCCAGCACGACAGAGACTGAAATATGGAATGGGGTGAGAACGAATTCTCAGTAGAGTTACTAAATCTTCTCTTACCATCAATCCTCTAACAACGTCTAAATTCTAAACAATTTTGCTAATTAAGAAATTAAATTACATATTAATAATAACATTAATCATAACAATATAACATATCCATTAGCCTCAATATCACAAAATAACTTTTCATCATATAATATATTTAATTATCACAATACCACAAAATAATTTTACTTTTAAAACTCATCAAGAACATATAATATATAAATAATAAAATTTGTTTCACATTCCCATTCATCACAATATAAAATAATTCTTTCATTATAACTCAACAAATGATACGATTCATATCTATACACGGTGTCATGATCTCAAATCCAGTGGTCGTCTCGACCTAGGCTTTCCGGAGCGTCCCCCGGTGTGCTCACAAACCAAGCAGCCTGTCACCTAAGGAATCCACCTTAGGCCAACTATGGAATCCACCATAGTCGTTACCCAAATATTCATCGCGAATAAAAGGGGAGGGATTCCATCCTCAGGTATCATGACACAAGTCATTCCATTTTATTTCCATAACTTTGTATATTTCAAATCATATCATCATATGGCCTTTCCAAGTATCTATTTTCTCAGATTCATATGTATAATTTTCCAAAATACTATTATCGAGGAAATCAATTCCCAAATTTGTAACACAAAATTGTTTCCCAACATTTAAAACACTCAATGATATTTCCAAAACTTAGTTTCCATCAATATCAAAATAATCCATAATCCAACCCCTTTCACAACAATTCCATTAAATACATCATAGGTATTTTCAAAGTTAATTTCAATAACATAAATAATCCATATATATTCATTCCATAAAAATTATTTCTATACCAATTAACTCAAAATTACAAAATTTACCTTTCACTTTTAACAATTTCATCACTTTCATATAACTTTCAATTTCCACATTTCTTTCATATTTCAAAATTAATTCCAAAAGGTTTTTATTTCACATTCCAAAAGCATTTTCCATAAGATTTTTGTCCCAAAATAGTCCAAAACATCCATTTATAAATTAAAGTGATCATTTGGACCAAAACATATTTTTTTAAAAAAAATCCCAGCACAAACCACCGCCAAAACCGCCGCTAGGGAACTAGCAGCAGAAATTAATTCAGAACCCAGAATTTTGCAGTGAAAAACAGGGGAAAAACAGAGTAGCAGCGGTTTGGACCAAAATTCAATCTTTCCAAGGCTAAAATTCATCCAAAACTTAGTTTTAAACATCATAAATCATTTATAACAAATAATACAACAATTATACATCATTTCCTCCACAAACTCAATTCAAAACCCTAAAATTTGCCACTTTTCTTTCTCAAAAACCAATCCATAAGACCTCTTAATTTTCCACTCTAATTGTCTCAAAACATCACAAGTCACCATCTAAGCATGATTACCATCAAGTTTCAACATATTTCCCACTATATAAAAATTCACCATGGAAGCTTTCATGAACAAAATTGAGAAGAAGATGAAGTTGTAAGGAGGAGGAAGACAAAGTAACCCTACCTCAAGCCAATTTGAGCTCCAACTTGATGATTTCCACCTTCAATTTGATCCTAGGCACGAATTCCTTCCAATTTCCTTTGCTTCTCCCCTCAACCGCCTTTCTCTTCTTCTTCCTCTCCAAAATTTCCTTTTTCCCGATTTTCTTCCTCTCCCAAACAATTTAAATCAATTAAATCAACTTTGGTTAAAACTACAATTCTTTCCCCCAAACTTTCTATTTCCTCTCTAAATACTCCCTTAATTGCACACCAATTTTACAAATAATTCACAACTGGTCCCTCCTTATCTCTTACTAACCAATAAATCTTTTCCAACACTTTACTAATTTTTCATTCTCAACCTTAATAATTTTGCAAACTTGCAATTTGATCCTTCTCTTCATCATATTTAGTTTCCTTACCTTATAAAAATTATCACTTTATCTCCTTAAAACTTATTTCTCATCCACAATAAAATTTCCTCTTAAAAAAATTACTCTCTTATAATTATTTTGAAATCACTCAAATTTCATTTCCTTTCCAATGGGTCCTTTCTCAAAAACCGGGGTGTTACACTTTGCCTTCTTGGCAGGTTGTGGGTTGGGTTTGGCCACTGGCTTGGTCTCACCAACCACGGCGGTTCCCTTCCTCTTTCCTTTGCCCTTTCCCTTGCCCTGGCCTTTCTGAACCATCAAGACAGTGCTAGGCGCTTTTTTGATGGATGCCTCAGCAGTCTTGAGCATCCCATGCAGTTCAGAAACATATTTCTCCATTCCATTCATGTTAAAGTTCATGACAAACTGGTCATAACTTTTGGGTAGCGAGTTCAGGATCAAATCCGTTGCAAGCTCTGGAGAGATGGGAAGTCCCAGCTTACCGAGGTGATTTATGTACCCTTTCATCTTCATGACATGGGCACTAATGGATGCACCTTCAGCCATTTTGCAAGAGTATAGAGCCTTATTGGTCTCAAATCTCTCTTGTCTAGCCTGTTGCTGGAACATTTCCTTTAGATGGGTGACCATCTCAAAAGCCGTCTTGTCCTCCATGTTCTTTTGTAACTCGGGGACCATAGTGGCTAGCATTAGGCAAGTGACATCCACAGCGTCATTGAAATGCTTCTCATAAGCAGTTCTTTCCCCTCGTGGAGCGCCGACTGCAGGCTCTGAGGGCAGGGTATTTCTAGGACATATAATTTTCTTTCCTAGGTGAGAACAATTCTCAAATTTCGATACTAGTCAAGAAAGTTTGTCCCAAACAACTTATCCTTCTCAAGGATAGATCGCAGTGATAGTGTTGAACTATTGTTTGCCATTTGATTCTACAATTTAAGATATGAAAGTTAATTAGCAAAATATATCCACCATTTTATAAATCCCAGAAAAAATTATTATTAGTGGCTAAGACCCATATTTCACCAAAGTTTACCGTCGCGGAGGCGATCATGCACCCTTAGGTTATTTAGGTAGGTAACTCTTTACCAATCACATCTCATGTGACTCTTAGATCTTTGTGGGACTGTATCATCATATGATACTTATTATGACATGTTTATCCCATCTAATGCCTTGAGGTCCAAATCTCATTTGATAACCCCATTAAGTCACACAATAAAACTTGTCAATGGCCAAATTCAAAACAACGAGGCAAAAGCCCAACCAAATATGATCAAGGCCCATTGAACACGTGCCGCGGAGGCGATCACCGCATTCAACAAACCAAGACTTCAATGAGGCATTGCGTTGAAAATTCCATTCACCCGTGTCTGCTCAAGATAAAAGTGGGTACGTGCACCGAAGGCTATCACCGCCCCACGATGATCAAGATTTTAACAGGGTTGTTTTATTGATGGCATTAAAACTTAAGATTTTTAAAAGGGTTCAATTTAAAATGTTCCATTTTGGTTCAATTTTAAATCCAATTTTAAAATTAAACGAGTTGTGCCATGTGTTTTCCCCGCATGTATCATATACATTTAAAACACATGCACGAATTTTGTATCTCATACAAAATCCTACGCTCGTATCGTATACGTGGTAATGCGTAAAAATAAAATTGCATGTTAAATTTTTCGCCACCCTAAAACATACATCTAGCGCCACTTGCATCTCATACAAAATTACTAAATGCATAAATATAACCGTGCTTGGATATGGCCCATCTACCCTAAATCCCCTCAAGCCAAAGAGGTAATTTTTCTAAAAAGAAAAATAAAATTACATTGGGAAAAACCTCATTTACATTGAGGTGTAAAATTAAAAATAAAAATTACATAGAGAATTTAGGGAGACGACACGCAGGTCGTATTTACCAAAATAATCCTAAAGCCATATCCAATCACCATACCCAAACATACATGAACAATTCACATATTTTAAATATACATACACGGCATATAATAACACATCCAAAAACGATTTTTAAAATTGTGTTCAATTTAAGGCTTGTGCAATTTAACATGCCTTCTTAAAATTGAGTCTTGCACCAATAATTAAAATTCAAGAATTCGAATTATTAGCCCAAAATTAAAAATTCTTAATTTAAAATTTCGACCAACCTATAAATATTATAATCAAAACAATTTTAATTAAAATATATATATGGTTCGATTAAGACTCAAAAATTTAAGAATTTTCAAATCAATCCAATTGATTTCCTATGTATCACATACATAAAATTTGCACCAATTCTTTAGATAATGTTCGAAAAACATGTGGTGGCAATTTTCGCAAAACTTTGAGCATACGATTGAAAAACTGTAAACACCCAATCATACATCACATGTACAATCACAGAAACTAATATAAATATAAGAGTAGCCTGGCTCTGATACCACTGTTGGCAAATAATAGAGTCAGTGCAGCGGAAAAACACGTAAATTAAAAGTTTTGCTTCTCTATGATTCCCTTCCAAGATCCACTATCTATATTTATATCAGTAAGGATAGAAGTTTACCAAAGTTTCAATCGGTGCGTATGAATTTGCGAGTTGAGAAGTCCACTCCGAGTGTCCTTCCTCTGCCGGTGATCCACACGAGCAGTTTGGCAGATGCCCAGGTGCTAGCCTCCTTCACTTCTTCCCAAGTGAAAACGGGAACTTTATCTAAGAATCTTGAAGAATCAAGAACAATTCTTGATTCCAAGATAGGTGGCGCAAGAACACACAAGAACCAAGGTCTTTAGGGTTTAGGTCGAAATTCTCTCACCAAAGGAAGAACTCGACTTCTCTCTCTAAAACCTAGGGTTGGCGAATTTTTCTTCTCTCTCTAGACGAACTTGGCGAATTTTGTCTCACAAAATAAGCTTGGTCGACTTTGCCTCTTAGTGTGCATATTTATATTTTCTCATTCCTAATATTAGGGTTTCACTAATCTAATTAGTGAATCCCTAAAATCTTGAATATATTAATATTATTTAGGGATTCCCTAAATCCTGATTTATAATATTACACTAATATTATAATTCAAAAACCTAGGGGCAATTCGAATTCTTGGCCTACAAGATCAAATCTTGAAACCAAATCTTGATAGCTCAAATCCTATTGGTTGGAATGAGTCATGAGGAATTGAATTTATAATTAAAATATTGCCTTAATAATTTAATTCAAAAATTCGACTTGCACATATTTTAAATTCAAAACGCAAAATCAAATCTTGCATCCCAAGCCTAAGATATGCGCCATCCTCACTTTATTTTTAAGGAATTTAATAAATCAAAATAACAACCCTAACTCTTAAATAGTTATAACCAACTTATTAATTTCCTAGCAATATTGAATTAAAGAATTACCTTATTATCTTAAATTCAAAATTTGAATCTTGAATGCAAAATCAAATCTTGAATTCAAATTCAAATCTTGATATCTTAATTTAATTAACAAAACATTTTCATTAATTAAAAACAAGATATATGAGGCGCCACCCTCATCCTTGTTTTCCCCAATATTAGTGAATTTAATAAATCAATAATCTCCTAACGTTTAGGAAGCATATTTAATTTATTATTCCCTAATATTTTAAACAAGAATTTAATTGTAAACTATTTGACAATTAATATTTTAAATTTGTCCAACAAATTTAAATATCACAAACATAGATATTTATTTAAGACAAGATTTAATGTCCTAAGACATTCAACTATGTCTTAAATTGTGTCACCAAAGTGACTCACGAATTAACCCTAATTCGTGTCCCAAAAAAGCATCTTGATCCTGCTCATGTGTGACCCAGCAGGCCTCACGTGAAGTTGGCAGCAAGCCATCTCTATGACTCACAAGTCGAGAGCGGACTCTAGCAAGCCATCACGACTACCCAAAACACGTGAGTTATCGCTTTAACGTTAATGACTTAACCTAAGTACCACCTTGTCATAATCCCTATTGTCACACGATATTTTGGTCCTCGATTAGGCACGGGAATGTCATCCATAATCCAAACCACAACTTTCTCGATTCCCTGAGTTAGTCCCATTTCCAGCGTGGCCACGCATTTCTTGGACAGACTCATCGAGGGCGCCAGTTAAATATCTCTCATCGTAATGAGGGACAAAATCCCATCATTGTCAACCACATTCCTCAGCACGACAATCAACCAAACTCGTACCTAGCCCTTATGGCTACCCTGCTACGGGTAACGTTAGACTAGGCCAAAGTTCGACAACTACAATGCCAGAATAGTCAAGACCTCAAGTCTAAGGCTATCGTGACAGGTTTACAAGAAAGGCTAGCTTCTGACTAAACCCATGCAGGACTCTCCGGGTCGGTCCAGCAACTTGTAACTCTTTACATAATTGCACCATGACTCTCGAGAAGCATCTAGTGCATCTATCTCTATACACCGAGGTCATGCTGTTCTTTGTTCATTTACGCTCCCACGTGAATGATCCACCAAGGACAGTTTTAGACTAATTATCATATAATTAATCAAGGACGCTATCATAGTAAACATGCTAATAATATGATAACAACATAATTTATTATCTATAAATTAATCAAAAACCATATGTTCAAACAAAACATATATATAAAATGATTGGCCCTAGGGCACAATCTCCATCAAGGTCGTCATTCCACGCTCAAAGCACCAATTCGATCAGTTTAGCTCCAATTCTCTCTTTAGTTTAGAATAGTTCTCTGCCTAGAGCATGAGTAACTAAATAGGTAGATACTTGAGGAATGCCTCAAGGATATGACTTGAGTTCACTATAATTCGTTGTAGAGTCCAGATGTAGATGTTGCATTTATGAAGTATGATCAACTCCTTCAAAGGTAATTATTGAAGTTGTTTATATATATATATGATTCGTAGATCAATGCTTTGTTAGGGAATGAGACCTTGACATTCTTGGAGTTTGTCTCTCTCTCCATTAATGAAGTTGCTCTTTAGGGTTTGCTAAAGAGTGTTCTATATATCTTATAAGCATAATTAGGATTTTTATTGATATATATGTTTGTTTATTGTTCCGATGTGACAATAATATAGATTGTCCCGAAGAGCTTTGGCAAATCGCTCATGATCCAGTTTGGATGTTTTAACTATCCTAATCTTGTGTTCTCACCCTTGTTTGATTGATTGTGTTTATTGTTTAAATACATAGTCTAACTTGGTTAAGTAAATGCATATTCATTATCTATTCTCTATGATGAACGAACTATGATATTCTATCTCTAGGGTTTTCTCTCAAGTATTGTTTGACTCTTATTATCTTATTAAATCGTGACAACCCTCAATTACAGAAGTTACAATCTTCGTCAAAATTTTCTTAGCCTCATTACATTGTGTTCCGCGAGAGATCCGACCTTGGGTTAGCATCTATACTATATTTTAATAAATATAGTGATGCGAAATAATAAGCAAAGGACATATTTCAAACATTTGGAGTCAAATGCTTTTGAAGAAAGAGGGGATGATGCAAAACACATAGCCAAAGGTTCATTGCAAATTCCAAATGGGATAATCACAACATTGGGAACTATATGGATCAAGGAGGCTTTAGAGGAGCAAATTCAAGAGGCTTGGCCAAAAAGAAAATATCAAATTTTCCATCCAATAATGTTGAAAACGTCACTTGCACAATATGGGCTGAAAGATGAGCTTGACAACATTATTTGGGCTCAAAGGCGTGAATTTAAAGGGCTTGGATCAAGACCTACACATATGAAGACTCATTTGGGCCTAAATAATCATATTTTGGGCTTAATTTGATGTTTGTATTTAGGCTTTTATTTTAGCACGAATTTAATAAGTTTTGGGCTAATGTATTTGAAGTCCAATAGTATTTTAAGACAAATTAAATCAGCTTTATTATTTTAATTAGTTGGGCTTCATGTTTAAAAGTCCATTAGGGTTTTATTATTAGTTGGGTTTAGTGTTTCATGACCCATTAGGGTTTCTTTCAACTTAGAGTATAAATACTCCTTTAAGACCTTTTGTAATTCAGATTTGAGATTTTGAGTTTATAATATTGTGAGTTTGGTTTATCCAACTTGTGAGAGTGTGTTCTCTCTAGGGTTCTTCATTGAACTTATAGACTTATCAAGGCTTGATCATCCTTGTGGCGTCTTCCAACACTTCGGGTCTTTGTTCGTTCGAGTTCAAGGGTTCAAGTGTGATCATCTAGGCCTTTGTTTAGCTTTCTTGGGGTTGTATATTTCAACTTGGTGGTGGGTTCGTGGGATTTTCCCTTGTGGGTTCGCACCATATAGTTTTACTTGCAAGGCTCGAGTATAATTAAATTTGATTCGCTTGACACCTTACGATGGGTGTCGCATCAAGTTTTGGCGTCGTTGCTGGAGAACTCTTTCTTGAGTTCCTAAGAAATTGTGATTTGTTTTTGAGTCTTTTTCTTTTTAAGAGTCTTTATTTTTTATTTTTTTTATTGAGTCGAATTTTGTTTTGATCTTTTGAGTCTTTATTTTTTTTAGTCTTGTTTTTATTTTTGAATCTTAATTTCGTTTTGATTTTATTTTAGAGTCTATTAATTGTCTAGTTTGTTTGAGTCTAATTTAATTTTAATTTTATTTTTAATTGCTTAGTTTTTATTACTTTAATTATTATCTTTTCTAGTATATGCCTAGGAGACATTTAGAGCCTATAGTTCCCCTAGATTTGGATTTAGATAAAACGCTTAGAGCCCTTAGAAAAAGTAGGAAAAATATAGATATAGAAAACTCAGGTAACAACCGTAGGTTAGATAATCAAGAACGCGAAGAAGTTCGCCAAAATCATAGTCTAAACAATGGACAACCTAGACCGAGAAGATCTATTCGAGAAGCATCCCAGTCTAACGAACAATATGAGGTTCAGAGAAACGTGTTCCCTCAAATCTAAACAGATTTTGAGATCAAAGGGCCACTTTTCAATGGATTACCTAAGTTTCACGGATTGGCCAGTGAAAATCCTTTTACTCATCTGAATAATTTGTATCTTCACTGCCGGACCATGAAACCCCTAGCACCAAGCATAGAGGATGTGATGTGGAAAGCATCTGCCCTAGAATGGTATAATCATTTGGGAACTTGTGAACAAATAGCTTATCTGTCCTAGGAAAATCTTAGAAGAGAATTTCTCGATAAATACTTTCCTGAAGCTAAAGCATCTGCCACTAAACAACAAATCTCAGCCGTAGAACAATGAGATAACGAAACGTTACTCGAATACCTAACTAGATACCAGGACCTTTTAGTAAAGTGTCCTAATCACAAATACACTGAGGAGCAGATAGTGGAGTACTTTTGTAGTGGACTCCTAGACGACAAGGCTAATCACATTGATGCCGCGTCTAATGGATCCATTACAAAGTTGGATGTCAAGACCACATGGGAACTAATCAAGGAAGTCTCCCTGAAGCGAGAAAACCGAAGAAGACGTACTCATCCTGTCAAGGGAATAGTAACAAATGAGTCAGATCCGGTGATAGAGAAATTGGCATCAGACATGGATAGTCTAGCCATAGCTGTTAAGGAGATGAATGCCAAATTAGCCACTTCACCAAGGAAGGTCGCTCTTGTGACCGCACCCTACTCCGTGTGCGATTCATATCAACATGGAACAAGGGAATGCCCCCATCAACCCGAGGAAGTATCGGCCATATATCAACAAGGTCCGAGTCAATTTCCTAGAATATTTGACAATAGATTTAGGACTAGAAATTATTTCCAAAACCAAAACTTTAATAACCCATTTCCTCAAAGACAAAACTTATCTTCAACTGAAACTGACACTCAACTACTCATTAGGAAGTTTGAAGAATCCGAAGCTCGAACTTCGAAGAAATTCGATGATTTGGGACAAAGGATCGATCTTCTTTCTAAGGAGATGGAAATCGTGAAAAGGAAGTACGATGATCTTGAACAAGCAGTCGTTCAAGCAACCGATGTTAGAGTAAGTAACATAAGTGCCCCTAGCAGTTCTAAGGCAGTTCATGCCATTACTACTAGAGAAACGGAACCTATAGAAAACCCTGTTCGTGAGACCTTAGTGCGAACCCTAGAAGAACCTGAACCTGAGGAAATATTTATAAAAGTCAAAGGAGGAGAAAACTTTAGGGCCATAATAGAAAAACACCCTAGGTATGCCCAATTCTTCTTTGGTTTCAACTACAAGAAGGAAAAGGCAGAAACTCCCGCTGAAAACGAGTTGGAAACTAAGGTGGAAGACCTGCCATTTCCAAGCTCCCATTTAATGACTAAAGAACAACTAGAGGAAAAGAAGGATAATGAGATAGAAGACTTGTTAGGAAAACTAAAAGTCAATGCCCCTTTTTTAGAATTGGTTAGGAAAGTCCCTAGGGTACACTTAAAAACTTAGTTGAGAAAAAGAAAACATCCAAAAAGAAACTTCAACTAAGTCCTACCATCTCAGCCCTTCTAAATCCTAAGTTACCTATAAAACACAAGGATCCTAGTTCATTTACCATTCATTGCATGATAGGGAAAGCTGTAGTCAATGGAGCATTGTTGGATTTAGGAGCAGCCATCAACGTTATGCCCAAGTCAGTCTACGATTCCTTGAATATGGACGGACTTAAGGACACAGGGTTGATCCTGCAATTAGCCGACAAAAGTAGCAGACGTCCCTTAGGAATAGTGGAGGATGTTCTAGTCAAGGTGAAAGATCTAATCTTTCCCACCGACTTCTATGTCCTAGACACCGGTAGTGAGAGAGCTACCGATTACACCATAATCTTAGGTAGACCTTTCCTCCAGACTGCTAATGTCAATATTAGAATGAAGGATGGAACAATCACTATGGATAACGGACATGAAAACATCACACTCACGATGTACAATTCGGAGAAATTCGATGAATACTCCGTGTTGGGAACACGAAGCATTTGTACATCTAGTAAAAATCTAGGGAGCACATCTAAAAGCCAACCTAGGAAGGAGGATCTCGACCTTAAAACTCTTCTAAAATTAAAACCTCCTGATCCTACCCTACATATACCATAAATAGATCTCGAAGACATGAACATTAGTTCACTCTTCGAGGAGGAGGAGGAAGACCTCAGAACTTCCAAGGTTAAAGAGAAACCAGCACAAAAAGAAAATTTTTCCAAGTGCAAGGCTGTATGGCAGCTTGTGCGCCACAAAAATAACCCAACTATAGCCCCGTGCTATAGTATTTTTAATTTTGCAGACAAGGAGATAAGAGCAGCAGACTTCGATTGCCTACTTCTAGACAGTCACAAGCCCAAGAGCCTAACCTCCATGTGTTCGTGCAAAAACTTAGGCATGTGTGCTGACTGCCTAAGTGTTGAAGAATGGTTCCATGATGTAGATGTTGTTGGAGATTGTGCCCTAGGGCCAATCATTTTATAAA
>QANZ01016108.1:15053-44938 GCA_003254925.1 Chamaecrista fasciculata | reverse complement strand
ATGTGCTTTGTGGATTTTGAACTTCTTCAAGCTCTATCTTACTCCCACTGTTTCTTTTGGAAACTAGGTCCTTCTCTAAGAAGAATCCATTCCTGACCACAAACACGTTGTTGTCAGTTGGGTAGTAGACGTAATACCCTTTGGTCTCTTTAGGGTATCCCACAAATAGACACTTGAGGGATTTGGGAGTCAGTTTATCGTTAGCCTGCTGTTTAACATAAACCTCACATCCCCAAACCTTGAGGTAAGACAAATCGGGACTCTTCCCTTTCCATATCTCATATGGTGTCTTCTCAACGGATTTAGACGGAACATGGTTAAGTGTGAACGCAGCAGCTTCTAAAGCATACCCCCAGAAGGATGGCGGAAGATCTGTCTGACTCATCATAGACCGAACCATATCCAATAGGGTTCGATTCCTCCTCTTAGACACACCGTTCCACTGTGGTGTTCCAGGGGGAGTCAGTTGCGAAACTATTCCACAACTACTAAGATGATCAGTGAACTCTTGACTCAAATATTCGCCTCCTCGATCAGATCGAAGGATCTTTATTTTCTTGTCAAGTTGGTTCTCAACTTCATTTTGAAATCTTTTGAACATTTCAAAAGACTCTGACTTGTGCTTCATTAGGTAGATATACCCATATCTACTGAAGTCGTCAATGAATGTAATGAAGTACGTGATGGAGATTGTGCCCTAGGGCCAATCATCCTTTAGATGTGTTGGGAACATATCAATTAATTTATGGAGATAAATTAATGGTTATCATATTATTAGCATGTTTACTATGATAACAGTCCATGATTAATTATGAGATAGTTAATCTAAAACAGTCCCTGGTCGCTCATTCGAGTGGGAGCTTGAATTGAACCAAGACCAGGATGACCTCGGTGCATGAGATGCACGCACTAGATGCTGGGACGAGAGTCATGGTGCAATTATGTAAGAGTTACAAGTTGCTGGACCGACCCGGAGAGTCCTGCATGGGTTTAGTCATTAGCTAGTCTCTCCTGTACAATCTGTAAAAGATGCCCTTAGACCTGAGGTCTTGACTATTCCGGCATTACAGTTGTCAAGCTTTGGCTTAGTCTAACGTTATCCGTAACAGGGTAGCCATAAGGGCTGAGTACGGGTTTGGTTGATTGTCGTGCTGAGGAATGTGGTTGACCAAGATGGAATTTTGTCCCTCATGGAGATGGGAGATATTTAACTGGGCCCCTCGACGAGTCTGTCCAAGGGAATGTGTGGCCACACTGGATTTTGGGACTTACTCAGGAGATCGAGAAAGTTGAGGTTTGGATTTTGGATGACATTCCCATGCCTAATCCTTACCGAAATATCGTAGGACAAAAAGGGATCTGAACATGATCGTACTAAGGTTAAGTCGTTTATGGGTTAGAACGATAACTCACGTGTCTTGGGTAGTCGTGATGGCTTGCTAGAGCCCGCTCCCGACTTGTAAGTCATGAGATGATTTACTGCCAACTTCACGTGGGGCCTACTGGGTCACACATGAGCAGGAACCAGATGCCAAGCTGGAACACGAGTTAACCCTAATTCGTGGGTCACATTTGTGGCACCGTTTGAGACATAGCTTATTGTTGGACATAAAGTCTTGTCTTAAATTAATTATCTACAGATATATTATATTTAGATTTGTGAGACAAGTATATATATATATATATATGATAATTGTTAAATAGATAATTGGATTAGGCTATTTACAATTATATTCCTATTTATAATATTAGGGGAATTATAAATTAAATAATATTCCTAAGAGTTAGGAGATTATTAATTTATTAAATTCACTAATATTAGGATTAAATAGGTTGAGGTTGGCGCCTCATACATCAAAGGGAATTTAATTAATAAAAATGTTTTATTAATTAAAGTCATGGCTTGAAATTTGAAGTTCAAATGAGATTTGATTTAGATTTCAAATAAGTGAGTTAGATATATTAAAGTAATATTTTAATTCACAAATTATAGGGCAAGTCGAAATTCTTGGCCAATTGGAGATAAATATTAATGTAATATTTTAATTCAATTATCTAGAGTTTGAGACTTGGTGAGATTGACTTAAAGATATTCTGGGAATTCTTTAATTCAATATTGTTGGGATATAACAAATTAGTTATAACTATCTAAGAGTTAGTTAGTTATTTTAATTTATTAAATTCCACCAAAAATAAGGGGAAGTTGGCGCATGGCTTGGAGAGAGAGATTTGGGAAGATTTGATCTTCCTAATTGATTCCCCAAGATTGCATTTTGATTCCTATATGAATATTAAGGTAATATTTTAAATAGGAAATCAAGTCCTAAAATTATGATATTAGGATATCATAATATTATAATTTGATAATTATATGATTTTAGGGTTTCCTAAAATTATAATTATCAAAGTCCCCAAACCCTATAAATAGGAAGCCATGAAGTCGAATTCTAAGGGCCAATTCTAGAGAGAGAAAAATTTCGATTTTGATCTTAGTCTAGAGAGAGAATTCACAAACTTAAGAATTGGATTCTTGAGAGTGAAATCACAAAAGGGTGAGAGCCTCATGCACATAGAAAAATTCGACTTAGTCTAGTTTTCCTTAAAGAGAAAATTTGATTTTCTCTTGGTGAGGAAAGAGAAAGAAAAACGCATCCTAGCTTTCCTAGAGAGAGAAAGTGGCGCAATATTAAGAGTTAATATTGTGAGCCAAGGTTGTGTGGGATCAAGAATAGTTCTTGATCAAGGCGCCATCAAGTTCTTGGAGATTCAAGAAGAGTTCTTGAATTCAATAGAACACCCGTAGATAAAGGTTCCGGATTCACTTGAGAAGTGAAGGAGGCTAGCACCTAGGCATCTCCAAACTGTTCGTGTGGATTACCGGCGGAGGGAGGACACGTAACGTGGACTTCTTGGGAACGCCCCGTTCAACTAAAGCGATTGAAACTCTGAGGTATACCACTTAACCAAAAGTTTTAAATTCACCTAGCGGATCCGTTCGGGGATTCTTGGACCTGGGCGTTTAATGTTTCTTTAATTTTAAAATTTTTCTTGCTTCCGCTGCCTTAGGCGCCCCAGAATTCCCAACAGTACGAATAACCACCTCTGGCCTGCACAGTCATGGGTCCACATACATCACTATGTATGATTCCCAAAAGGTCAGATGCCCTTTCACTTTGGCCAGTGAAAGGCGCTTTTGTCATCTTGCCAAGTAAACAGGATTCGCAAGCATCATATGATTCGAAATCAAATGATATTAGAAGTCCATCTCTATGGAGCTTCTCAAGGCGTTTCTCGTTTATATGACCAAGGCGACAATGCCAAAGGTACGTAGGATTAGGTTCGCCAACCTTAGTCCTTTTAGTATGCACTCGCTGACAAATAGGTCCCTGAATTTTACCCACTGTACTAGCCGGTCCCGAATTTTGCAAACGCTGCACTAATTGGTCCCTCCGTCATATTGGCGTTACAAAAATGCTGACGTGGCCATAACGGACGCTGATGTGTCCCGTTATGGCCACGTCAGCACTCGTTATGTTTTTTATCAAAACTTTCTTTCAATCAGGTCCTCGCCCAAATTACAAAACAGCCCCGTCTGGTTTTTTTCGTTTTTGGAACAGTCCCTACGCCACCTCCTCTTTGCCAGCGACGACAGAGAGGGTGACGGAACTGTCCGAAAACCGGCTAAACACGACCAGATCAAGTAGAATTGAACAAAAACAAGGAAATAACAAAGAATCAACAGCAAAAACCACAAAAATCGAACCTAAAATCGAAACCCGATTCTTTCACTTCGCCGGCGATTTTTCACGGTTTCACTCACGATTCTCTCTCTCTTAGCCCGGTATTTGGACGAAAATCACACTATCACTCCTATCTCTCCCTTACAGACGAAAACGAAGTGAAAATCTCTCCTCTTTCTCAAAACCTCCCCTCTTTTTTTCAGCAAATTTTTTTTTTTAACCCAAATCAGTTTTTGAGTTGCGATTTTATAGACAAAAATGGCGGAATCTTCTTGGGAATGAGACGGAGGCCTCAGAAATGTTTTGTCCAGCGTGGTTTTGGGAAGGTGGAAGCCGCGTAGTGTTGTCGGCCATGGTTGAAGATGGAGAGCATGTGCTTTGCGAAGAGGAGGAAAGAGTACGCAGGTTGTCGGCCATTGTACGCGGAACAAATGTTCAATAGGGTGGTGATGGTGGAGGAGATGGTGAAGGCGGAGGAGGTGGAAGAGCAAGTGAAGGAGTTGATGGTTGGAGAAGAACACAATTTTATGAAGATGAAGAATTATTTATATATAATTTTATGTAATTATTTATATATGAAGATGAAGATTGCATTTGATGTAATTATTTATATATGATTTTATTGATTATTAATGTATTTCTTATGATTTTATGAAGATGAAAATGAGGATTTAAAAAAATTTTAAGTTTTAGGGTTTAGGTTTTTAATATTTTTAGTGATTAAATGATGAAGATGAAGATTAAAAAAATTTTAAGTTTTAGAGGTTTAGGGTTTAGGATTTTTAATATTTTTAAGGACTAAATTGGAATGTTTGGAAGAGTTTTGGGACACTTTATAATTTTATTTTGAGGATTTGAGACTAAAATGAATGAAAATGATGAAAAAGAAGGGGAATTGAGAATAATGGAATAAAAATGGGTTTTGGGACCAAATTGCAAGAGAGTAGTTTTAATGAGGTGTCAAGTGAAAATGAGTTGGATATTAATTTTGGGACCAAATTGCAAGAGAGTAGTTTTAAGGTTTTAGGGTTTTAAATATTTTTTAAGGACTAAATTGAAATATTTGGAAGAGTTTTGGGGCACTTTACAATTTTATTTTGAGCATTTGGGACTAAAATGAATGAAGATGAGGAAAAAGAGGGGGAATTGAGAATAAGTGGCTGGATCAATTAAGGGACCGCAAAGTACACTAGCCAAAACGCAGGGACCGGAAAATACACTACAACAATGCTGATGTGTCTCTATTTATTTATGTGGCACAAATTTTATTTTTTTTTCAACATAAGACGTGGCGATAACGGGACACATCAGCGTCCGTTATGGCCACGTCAGCATTTTTGTAACGCCAATATGACGGAGGGACCAATTAGTGTAGTGTTTGCAAAATTCGGGGACCGACTAGTACAATGGGTAAAATTCAGGGACCTATCTGTCAGCGAGTGCATAAATCAGGGACCGGAAAGTTATTTTACTCTATATATATATATGAATTTATCCCACTAAATTATCTTTTCACCTTTAGCAAAACAAAAAATTATCTTTTCACCAAATTAATTCGCCATGGACAATAACATGGATATAGACACATCACGTTAAATTTTTAAAATTTCATGACATGATACGGCATATATTTATTTATATAAATAATTAAAAATTTATTAAGTTTGATAAAAACTTTAAAAATTACAATATTTATTCATAATATATATCATATGTGTCATTATTTTCTATTATTTATCATGTGAAAGTCACAAAAATTTGATTTTATATTTTGAAACTCATAAATATGTGTGTATGAATGTCGAACACATATTTAACATTAGGGGACACAAATATTTATGTAAAATTATAATAAAAATAAAAATAAAAGTATTTTAAATTTTGAAATTATTTAAAAATAATTTAAAAGTGAAAATAAAAGATATATAATAACATAGAACAAATAAGGAAAAAAGAGTTTTGAAATTTAAACCCAATTTTTGATATTCATGGTAAACATGGGTTATATGAGAAGTTATCTTTATTTATATATATATATATATATAAATTTATATTTGGGCACGTAAATATTTATGTAAAATTATAATAAAAATAAAAATAATTTAAATTTTAAAAATAATTGAAAAGTAGAAATAATATATATATATATAATGTAGAACAAAGGAAGAAAAAAGAGTTTTGAAATTTAAACCTGATTCTTAGGATTTATGGAGAACATGGATTATATGAGAAGTTATCTTTATATATATATATATATATATATATTTAGAAATATTTTTTATAGATATTTATTTTAGAATTTTTATGACCAACTATCAGAGAGGGTCTCAAACATATAATATAACTAAGGGCTTTCCGTGCCCGTTATGTAACGTTTGATTTGATATTTGTAATTATTCAGTGGCTAAATAGTATATTTCTATTATTCAAGGACTAAATCGTTAGAAGTGTGGAAATTAAAAGACCAAATAATAAGTTTTCACTTTCTTAATCTCATCTACTACTTTCTCTCTCCCATTATCTATAGAGTTAGCCAATTATTAAGTTCTATATGTTTATTTCTTATTTTTTTAATTTTTAATTTAATTATTTTTGACTAAATAAAAACACTCTCACACATATAATATAGTATAGATATAGATATATCTAAAATGCCCATACTTTGTAAATTCTAAAAAAAAAAAAAGTAGATAGTTTGGTTTAACAAAGTAATTACAATATTGCAAATTACAAGCTTAAAAGCAAATTACAAGTGTAATTTTAATCTTATAACTCTTGCTCAAGTTGCATATTTTAGTCTTGTGTTGCACTTTTGATCTTGTATCTTAGGGTCACATTACAAAATTGATCTCATATCTTTTGGTTAGATTGTAGATATGATCTCATATCTTTGAGTCATGTGCAAAATTGATCATGTATCTTTGGGTCAGGTGGGACTAACATTAAAACTTTTTTGCAAAGATATATGATCAATTTTTCAATATTACCAAAAGATATGAAACCAAAAGTGATACAATATTAAATGTGTAGTCTTTTGCAAAGATATGAGAATAGTGCAACAAAAATAGTTGAGACTAAATTAAGACCTAAGCAAAATTATGGGACCAAAAGTGCTATTTGATCAACAAATTAAATACCTTACGAGAGAATAGATTTGTTGAGATTAGATTTAAAAACAAGTTCTAAAAATTAAGGGAAGACGCAAACATAAAACTTTACAATTGATACAATCAAATTAAATTCATTGAGACTCCACATTTCATTCTTCCCTATTATGTCTTCTTCTTCATGTGTTTCTATCTTCAAAACCCTCCAATGTCAGATTGGGACATGTTAATCACATAATCACTCACATTCCTTCCTTTCTTTCTTTATACTCTTCAATTCATCACAAATTGTTCCACAAATTTGGCATCCCAACTTCAGATAGATAACTCTCAGAGCTTCCTTCTCCAAAGCTAGGCGATCCCTTGATCGTCGTCGTGATCGGGATATGTTGGTCTCTTTCCATCTTCGCGAGCTCACTTAGAACAGCTTTCAATGCCTTCTGATCGCCTGAGAAATTAGGATTCACACAAGAAGAACCCAAATTATAGGGTGCTGTTCCTCCTCCATACGTGTTCGTCGCATTATCATTCGTGCCAGGTAATAACAAATTTGGATCTATAATGGCTGTACTGGTAATATTTGTTTGGGTTTGCGAGAAATTGGAGAAGCAGGGCACTTGCTCGTATTCATCTAGATGGGCTGTGTGTGTTTGTTGATCGAAACTGATGTAAGAATCCATTAATGCAGGTAGAGATGAAGAGCCTGTGTCGTCGTAGAAGCTTCCCATGTTCTGTTTCGCGGAAATTTCTCTGTTCTTGTAGAACACCCTGCACAGAACCCAGTCCTCCTGTACACGGAAATGATGCGAAATTCTATATCAGAAGGTTAGTAAATGACAGATGTAATTGCTGATTATGATTGTTTCTTTGATCTTTTGGCTGCCTGTACTAGCTCGTGAGTTTTTCTAGATTTTTGCCTCTTTACAGCTAAGGAATTTGGGTTATGTACATAAGTTGTTTGATTAAAGTTCTAAGCGAGATCTTCTTTAGGTCAGCTACCAATATATTTGTGGTCATGTTCTAGCTAATGGCCACATGTGAGACAAATTTAGTTTTGGTGAAGAGGGGGAAGAAGTCATTTTCGAAGAGTCAAAGTCTTGACTCTTGGATATTTTTTCTTTTAACAAACCACAAGTTGCCTCCATGATTCATGAAGAAGAAAAGAAAATTAGAGGTAGATAAAGAACAGAAAACATTGAAAAATAAAGGAATATGCTATGAAGATTCAGATTGGCTGGTTGTCAAAACTTGACCATTTCTTGTGAAAGGAAAAAGAATTTAAATCTTCACTTGTATATGAAAATACAAAAAAAAAAACGTAAACCGTTTAGTCACCTTAAGACAAAAGAGAAAACTATTAAATATACTGGTATTAGTTATGTTGACAAAAGGGGATGGCGTATCTCTTTGTTATTTGTTAGCCCTGCAAAGGAAATCTAATTTTGGATGATATCCCTGACCTTATACCTAAAATAGAGGGATAGAGAGAGAGAGAGTGAGAGAGGCAAAACAAATTAAATTAAACAAACTTAAAATACTGTATGTGTTTATACCTTGGTTGATGACACCTTAGGAGGGCCAAGGGGACCTTCAAGGCGAAACTCATGCATGACCCATTCGGTCTTTCTCCCTTTTGGTGCTCTTCCTTGATAGAATACCAAAGTCTTCCTCATACCTACAAGGGTGCCCTTGCGAAGGATAGGCCTATCCTTCCCTGTGGCCTTCCAATACCCTGAGGCAGTGGCACGATTTGTGCGTAGGCCAGTGGCATACTTACGGTCTCGTTGTGTGTAGAAATACCATTCCTTCCCGCCTACACATGCTATTTCTGCAAACCATTGATTTTGCCATCCATCAGAATACAACAGCAATTTAGTGCTTATACAATTTATCTTCACAGTTCACAATCGCTACTTGACATTGAAAAAGAGTGGTTCAAAGTTTCATAGAAATTTTGCTGAACTAATTTTGGGGTTACAGAGAATGAGAAGATAGATAATTAAGGTGTTAATGAACTTTCTTTCCAAGTGAACTATTGATTAAAAAAATGTCAATCTATTGTCTATTGATCAGCAAAATGGGTAGCTGGTTAACATAGGTGCTTAATATTTCCCTATCTTAAAGTTATTTCTCACGTTCAAATATAGGTGCTTTTACTGAAGAATTTATCAATTATTAAGTAAAATAAATAAATAAAAGGTAACAGACAAAATAGAAGTTGCAGATTCTTATTCTGAAGGTTGAGAAGTTAACTCCTGATGTGAAATGCAATACTTGGTTGGATATAGCGAGGATAAAGATGAGACTTAAGATTCCAACTCTTTTCATTTGAAGTTAAAATGTGCATGTACACGCGTATGGTTGCTATGTGAATATGAGAATCACCATCAAACACTTTATAATAGTACAAGTGAAGTGTCTGTCAATTTAGTTTAAAAGCTTTGGAAGTTGATGTAAGACAGTTAAAATATACATTATCTTTGTAGTTCCCATTCAAAGCTGCTAACTAAAACTGTTTGAATTCATTTCCATGGTGTTTACGCAAATATTTTATGCACGTATATTTGCTCGTATAAACTAATTTCATAATATTTTTTAACAGCATACAGAATTGGGAAAAGCTTTATAATTCTGTACATATGGGTAACAAAATTCGTAATAAAAAATTACTATTTTAAGCATACCTATCCTTTTTAGAATTTGACTGATACCATTAGTGTAAAAATCTATTTGGAATTGAAATAAAACTAAAAAACGGTTAGGTTTACCAGCTTGGATATTTTATGCTTATAGTACAAATACAGGATGCATATATATATATATATATATATATACTAGGGCACGCAAATATGTATGTAAAATATAAAATTATTTAAAAATAATTTGTTAAGAGAGAATATCACATGGTACCAAAGTGTCACTTTTTAAATCATCGGGTACTAAAGTGAAATATGACCAAACTATTGGGGGTTACCAAAGTGTAATTTACCCTTTTTTATGGAGCTTAAAATATTAATGAAAATCAAAAGTAACTTGTATGGGGTGAGACTTGAAAGAACGTGGGCTAGAGGAAAGTGGGTGATTTCTTTTTCTTTTTTAATTTTTTAATTCAATAATATTGACCAACCATAAAGAAGTGGAGCCATATAATATAAGATATATATCTTGTTAACATATAAACTAAGCTTCACACATCCTAAAACTAACAAAATTCATCATACCAATAGAAATACTTCCACGCCCCTTCGAGACCCCGAAAAATGGACAAATTCATTTTCTTAGGAACACATACAAGATTCGTAGATTATTAAATTATCAGCGTAGTTTAACTAAATCAAAAAAGGAAAAGATGAAAGTTCTTTTTGTGAGATTCATTGATGCTAAAATCTTTTAGATGCTTTATACATGAGATGAAACAGAATCGTGATTGGCTTTGGTATGTAAAATGGAAATTAAGACATCAACTTTTTTTTTAATTGAAAACAAGACTTTTATAGGACTATTTTTGTATCGTTAATAAGTCAGTAGCAGGTATCATTTCACTATCATAAATGAAGCAAGAAGACCTCAGAAGAGAACATACAAAATGGGGATCTATTATAGCCATTGCAGTTGCTATCATCTCACCCCACAGAGAAAACTGCTGGTCTATCATATCTTGAAAGGGGAAGATAACTAAATACCTAAAGCAAGAAAGTAACAAGATCCATTGTACTTGACCTATCTGAAGTTCCCAACAGGAAACCCAGATGGATCCAACAAGTCCATGACTAGCAGCATGAAGATCTTAAGGTGTGAAATGAAGAACTTAAAAAGAAATTCAAGAAACTTTAATTCAATTTCTGGCCCTTCTATGTATATATATTTTTTCTTCACAGGTATCCTCCATTAGAAGTAATCCTGTTTGAGGTACTATCGGGTACTAAATATGATCACCGGTACTATCGGGTACTAAATATGATCACCTCTTTCAAGAGGGATTTGAACACAGGTTCAACACGTCATAGGAGGCTAGACCCTTCCATGAGACTCAACCACTGTTGGTTTTTTCTTTTGGTTTTTGAGAGATCAATGATTGGCAAGGAAGTAATCTCTAATGAGTAAAATATACCAAAAAGAAAAAAAGAAAATCATGATGATGAAGGAAAGAAAAGAAAGGGTTCTCACCAGGAATGTCCCATGGTTCACACTTGTTGAGATCAACATCAATCATGAGAGAGGAGTCAGAGTGTGTCACCTTCTTCATTAAGTAATCACAGACAAGTTCTTCATCTCTGGGATGAAACCTGAACCCAGGTGGCAACTTTGCCTCCACCGTGCTTATGTTGCTCATTTTGCTTGAGAAATATTATAAGAGAGGAAGATATAGAGATATGAGAGAAGCAGAGGCGAGGTATATTGTGTGAAAGAAAGACAGAAAAGGAGGTACAAGAGAGGTGTATATATAAATAGAGGGAAATACAAAGAATTTTATAAGTCAACAGGTAATTATTTGCAAGGAGGGATGGAGGAGTTGTATTAATATAGAGGACCTATCACATTCATTCACACTATTCTCTTTTTTTTTTTTTTCCTTTTAAATGGTTCCCGAAATTATGTCTTATAAAATTATAAAAGTTAATAACTTTTTGGTCAAAGATTTATTTTGGTCCCTAATGTTTATCTAAAGTTCTGTTTTGATTCCTAATGTTTTTTTTGTTTTGTTTTGGTCCTTAATGCTTCCTAAAAGTTTTATCATTGATTTCTAATTATTAAATATGGTTATATATCTTCGCTTCAAATTCGAATGTGACTAAATTAGAGCCATGGTTAAATTTGATGAGTTCTTTCTTTTCCTAATTAGAATCGTCGTCAAACGAGGTCAAATCGAGCCCGAAAATGGGTCATTTGTTTCATGAATTTAGTCATATGTCTTTCGTTTTAAGTCTGAATGCAACGAAATCGGAGTTACAAATTGCTCTTAACGGGTTCTTTCTCTATCTAATTAGGGTTATTGGCAAATGAGATCAAATAGTACTCCGAAAGTGAGTTTGGCCAAAATATCAATATTAACTCTCGGAGTATTATTTGACCTCATTTGTTAACGTTCTCAACGAAACTTTTTTTTAAGATTTAATATATAGTTATAAACTAGTCACATTTGGAGTTGAAATGAAATAAATATGATTGATAAATGAAATGCTCACTTTGGGATTTGATTTGACTCTATTTGTTGACAATCCTAGCTATATAAAGATAGTACTCATAAAAAGTAACGGGTAGCTATAGATTTCATTTGGACTTAAAATAAAAGATATACACTCAATAGTTTGGAACTAATTTGAAAAATTATGAAAATATAGATGACCAATTTAAAACAAATGAAACATTTAAGATTAATTGAAATTTATCACATATATTTGGGATCAATTTGACGTTTTGACCTTAAATATAATATAACGTATTTTCTTATTTTTAAACAAAATATGTAGAATTCAAAAATATATTTCTGAATATACTTTTTATGGAAGTCTTGAAAGATGTCTTAATCATTTTAAACTGTATGGACTATGGAGTTTTGTGTATATTTCTAAAATATGATTTATATGAACTTTGAATTTCTTTAATTGCGTTGAGACTAATTCACTCATATTTTCATTTAGAGAGAGAGAGAATATGCCTAAATGTATGATGGATGACATGGGCAAACCAATCACTGCCAACTTGATGACATGAATTTTTGAGTTTTGGGATTGTTGTTTCTTTAATTTCATCTCTAAAGAATTTGAATGCATTAGATTAATAGATAATTAATAGTAGGCAGAAGAGTCATCCAATCTCAAAATTAGAGGACTCACTGGCTGTGATGACAATGATGACATAGTCTTCTTTTTGTCCATTTGTGCTTGGCCTCAAAATTGATTGATTTGGCTGCTCTCTATTAATAAGTTATTATTATATATTAATTATTTATATTTTGTGGGTATAATTTTAAAATGTTTTATGGAGTTTTCCGTATAGTTTGGCCAATGGCAAATGAATGCTTAATAATAATAACATTCCTGATATGACATTTGTTGTTATTTGGAAGTGGTTATTTGTTTCATCTAGATAAGCTGTCATCCACAAGATTTTTCATGAATGACCTTTAGTGTTTGGACAAAGTTACAAAATTATTTTATTTTTCTGGTTATTATCATCTTTTGATTTATGGGTTGTTTATGTATAATTTAGATTTATAACAGACATTTGGCCCAAGAAAATCCATTAACAAATAAAAAAAAGGACAAAGTGTGTGGATAAGACAAAGCAAATGAGTCTTTTTTTTTCACTAAAATCTGATAGGAGGAGAGAGGTGTTAGGACGTTAGGTAATCAATATCATCCTAAAAGTTGCAAAAGGGTAAACAAAAAATAATTTTAATGAAATCAAGTTATTTGATATTTACCCCTTTTGCAACTATCATGACAATGTCAAACAACTAACGTGCTAACTCCTTTAAATTAAGTTAATTAATAGGTTAGGTCTTGTAGAAAATATCTATCTCATAATGTTTTGTTTGATATTTGATATTATGCGCGACTTTCGACGTAATTATCTCTATAAAAGATACAGACTAAACATACAAATTAGTTCTTAAAAGATATACAAATTGACAACTTAATTTTTAAAAGCCTATTTCACATATTTTAGTTATTAAAAGTCATAGAAGTAATATAATTTATTTCTTTAAGATTATTAGAGACTAACTTGTAAAAACAAAAGAGTTGAAAATATATTAGTTTCATGACTTTCATAAATTGAAAAATGTAAATTAGATTTTTGAGAATTGAGTTATTGATTTCTATATCTTTTAGGTGTTAATATATATATATATATAATAAATTAAATCAGCTTCACGGTTGAAAAATAGTTGAGTCCACTCTTTTTGCAACATGATTGCAATACTATGTCATGATAAAATAGTAATTACCTTTCTTTTTAGGTTACAGTAGTATAATGATTCCTGAACTTTAATTAATGTTTCAAATTAGTCCTTAAATTTGAATGTTGTCATTCTAAAAGAAATTTCGACTATAATTTAATAGTTGACTAACGATCTTAAAATTTAGATAATCAAGATGACATGTAGTTTTATTTTGCTAACATATTATTTAGACATTTCATAATCAAATTTTATTAAATATTTAAAAATGAATAAATAAATTAGTTAATAACTCACTTAAGTTGACTCAAAACGGGGCCGTTCTCTCAAATGGCGCGTGAGACCTAAAGCTTGTCTACTCGCCGAATTGTTAAACAGACGATGAGTGGAGGTGCGTGACAGCGTGTCAGGCTGACAGATGACGAATTAACGACAGGTCGAGAGTCGGTTGACTAAGGTGTCCCTATTACGGAGGTTCTCTTCCACGCGGTGTGATGGAAGAGACACAATTTTCACCAAGAACGATGTCCGGTAGCAAGTGGGTGTGTGCCGGACTATAAAACTGACGGCAGAGGGTTGCGTGTGTCGGACTGCAAGCATACGGCGACGACGGTGTGGTTGCGGGACTGTAAGACAGACAATGGCGGTTTTCAATCGTGGTTTTCTGAATAGCAGTTTGTGGTATTCTAATTACCAGTTTTTGGTTTCTGAATAGCAGTGGTAGTTTTTCTAAATAGTGGTTTCTCGGTTGGTGGATTTAGAGAAGCGATTTTCAGTTTTTAGTTTTGTGGTTGCTGGTTAGTGGTTTCAGATTGGGTTAGTGGTTTTCAAAATATTAAGCGACAGGTTCTCCTTCCTTCTTTTTTGCAAATTGGTGGTTTCAGTTTAGTGAGTTTTTTGTATAGTGGTTTTGGATAGTGGTTTTCAGATTAGTGGTTTTTAACAACGACGAAAGTTTGGGATTTCAGATTTTGGATTCTGGACTAGGCCTTCCTCTTCAGTACTCAATCTTCTGTTTCACTCTTCAGAGCTTACAATCGGGTTATGGTTTCCTTTTCACTGGTTTCTGTTTTTTTTTATTCTAGTTTCTACTCTTACTTCTTGTGGATTGTGCTTTCTGGTCTTCTGGTTGCTTGACTCTGTTTCGTAGTTTTTTTGTTTTTATGGTTGTTGGCTACTGGTTTTTTGGTTCTCTTATTTTAGATTTTGCTTGTTTGGGGTTTGGATTTTGGTTTTGCGACCCTAATTTCTGACTCTGATTTACAACATGAGAATAATTTCCTGGAATTGTCGAGGGCTCCAGGCGACCCCCACAAGTAGACGCCTTAGGCGGTTAATCAGAGACAAGAAGCCAGAGGTTGTTTTTTTGGCTGAAACTCTTTGCTCGGTTAATTTTTCTACTAGGATTTTTAATTCTATTGGGTTGCATAGTATTGTAGGGGTTGATCCCCAGGGAAGGAAAGGTGGTATCATTTTGGCCTGGGTTGAGAACGCGAACTTGGTTATTATAGACTTATGCCCAAATTGGATCCATGTTTCGTTTATTAATGATAATGGTGTAACTTTGTATGTGACCTTTGTTTACGAATTCTCTTCACTTGATCTATGATAGGTTTTGTGGGAATACCTTAGAAATACAACAGCTACGATTTTTGGTCCTTGGATGATAATTGGTGACTTTAATCAAATTAAAGATGAGACCGAAAAAAGCAGCAGAAACATAACCACGAGAGGTGCACAGGACTTCATGGATATGATAAATGAGCTGGGTTTGATTGATTTTATTCCTACAGGGTTGTGGTTCACTTGGTGCAATAACAGAGAAGGAAACGACAGGGTGGTTGAAAGACTTGACTGGTTTATGTTCACAACTAACTACCTTGACCTCTACCCCCATTTGTTCGCAGAAGAACTTACCATTTCTTCTTCTGATCATGCATTGATTTTTGTCACCACAGAGAAGTGTGTCCTCATCAGAGGCAAACCCTTCAAATTTGAGGCCATTTGGATGCATGAAGGGGCTTGTGATCTCACTGTTAAAAATGCTTGGAACTACTGCTTTCTAAATTCTAGTTCTCTAGTTGTATCAAGAAAACTTGTGAGAATCAGAACTGATCGTCTAGTTTGGAACAAGTGTGTGTTTGGCCACGTTCAACAACACATTTCTCACCTTGAAAAGGATCTTTCTCAAATTCAGAATTTGATTCTCTCAAAAAATCCTAACTTGTCTGCGAGGGAACTAATAGAAAAAGAGCTAGAAATCAGGTTGGAACTCGAAAAATGGTATGAGACAAAAGAAATCTTCTGGGCTCAGAAATCAAGACAGATGTGGATGCTCCAGGGAGACAGGAACACGACATATTCCCATAATGTGGTCAGGAAGAGAAGGGCGCAGAATAAAATATACATAATTCGGAGTCCCGATGGGGTATGGATTGAAGAGTATGACAAAATAGAAGATGAAGCGGTAATATTTTCTCCACTGCTGATATTTCATCTGATAGGGAGGTGGAGACATGGTTACGGAAAATCTCGGTGCCCATTGTTTCTCAGGATATGGCTCAAGATCTGATAAAGCTAGTCTCGATTGATGAGGTTAAAACATCCTTGTTTCAATTGAAGCCTTACAAAGCCCCGGGTCCAGATGGGATCCCTGTTGCAGTCTTCCAGAGGTACTGGCATCTTATGAGCTCTGATATACTTAAACTGGTTAGGGATTTCTTTGCAAGAAACTGTGATCTCAATGGGATTAATTCTACCTATATTGCTCTGATCCTAAAGATTGACACGCTAGAGACGTTTAAAGACTCCAGGCCCATTGGCCTCTGTAACGTCATATATAAAATCATATCCAAAATGATAGTGAATCGTCTCCTACACATGATGGATAAATTTATCTCACTGTACCAGAATGGTTTCATTAAAGGTCGTCTGATCTCTGATAACATTTCTTCGCGTCAGAAACAATGTCGGTAATCCATAAGGCAAAAAAAGGAAAGTCTTACTGGGGAGCGCTTAAAGTGGATATGGCAAAGGCCTATGACTGAGTGGACTGGGAAATTTTGAGAGCGGTACTTAAACGCATGGAGTTTCCTGATTCCTTTGTTGATTGTATTATGAAGTGCCTATCTTCTACAAGCTTCTCGCTACTACTAAATGGTCAAATCTCAGTCGATGTTAATGTTTGTAGGGGGCTCAGACAAGGTGACCCACTCTCACCTTATCTCTTTATTCTTTGTATGAATATCGTCTCTTGTCTCATGGCAGATGCGGAAAGAAATAATAGTTGTCAGGGCATTAAATTCGCTCGGAGTGGCTCATCTATCTCCCACCTTTTATATGTAGATGACTTGATTGTCTTCTTTAAAGCGAATAGCGATTCTCCTCAATTTTTGAAAACCACTCTTGATGCCTTCTGTCAAAAGGCTGGCCTGAGTATTAATGTCCAAAAATCTAATATGGTTCTAAGCCCCAACACTCCCTGAAACCTGAAGGCCGAGTTGACCAACCTGTTTGGAGTGGAAACAACGACCAAGTTGGGAAAGTATTTGGGCGTTTATGTGGATGATAGAAATGACCTCAAACGAAACTTCAACGACCTGCTACGGAAGATAAATGTCAGGCTTGCCGGCTAGAAGAGTCATTTGTTGTCTCAAGTGGGGAGACTTACTCTTATCAAGTTGGTTATTCAATCGGACCCGGTGTACAAACTTTCGTGTCTACAGGCTCCGCGAAAAGTGACAAATGCTATCAATGGGGCTATGACTAATGTTTTCTGGGAATTTAGGGAGAGAAGGTGAGGGCCCATCTCCTCAATAGAGAAATCTTATTCAGGCCAAAAAATAGGGGATCAGGATTTTGGGATTCGAGTGCGGTAAATAAAGCTCTACTAGCAAAGTACGCTTGGAAAATTCTCAATAATCCTGAGTCGATTGTTTGCTCATGGGTTAAGAACATGTATCTCATCCCCCACAGTGACTTCGACATTAGACCCAGGACCTCTGCTTCGATTGTCTGGAAGGGCGTGAAGAATAGTGCACACATCATTACTGATCTTGTTGCTCGGAGACTAGGCAGGGGGGATAGAATTGACATTAGGAGCAGATTTTGGGAGGGTCATATCGATGGGACTCCGTCAGGCATACCGGTCAGTAATCTTGTTGATTTCTCCTCCTACTCTTGAGATTTGGACAAAGTCAACTTAGTTTGCTCCGAGGACCAAGTGGCAAAGCTGGTTAGAATCCCAAGTCCAGTCAGGCAGGTTCCGGACACCTTGGTATGACTCATGTTGCCTCCGGGTCATACACCACCGCTGATGGTTTCAAATTAATTAGCGACGGACACCATTTGGATCATGGCTATTGTAAATATATGTTTTGAACCAATATCTTAGTAACTGAATTAGTTATTGACTCAGTTAAAGACTCAAGCTATTGATTTAACCGCCAAGTCAATCATATCAATTATTGAATTGGTCAAGTTAACAAATAATATATATATTAAAGTATCAAAAATAATTTTAATTTCTAAATTTCAAGTGCCTAAATAATGACTTCGACACTTTCTAGTATTCAAATCTAATATAATTTTAAAAATTCTTAATAGTAGTTTTGATTTAAAACGAGATGAGAAAAAAAAATTGATATAATGATCGATCCATAGAAGCTTTTTTATTGCACCATGAATCACAAATATCCTAATAGTTATGTTATATATATATATATAATATCATCTTTTTATTGTTTGTTATCTTTTTCTATTGTTTAGGCAAATATTTTAACCAAACATAATATTTAAGATCATTGGACCCTCTTACAAACTAAATTCCTTAAAAAAAAAAAGGTAAAAAAATTTGAAATATTCAAATATATTCAATACTTCATCTACATTTCACTTTAAAAAACCTCAGTTTTATAACTTATGATCCCTATAAAACAGTTTCGAATAAGAATATTTAAAATTTTGAAAGAGTAGGAAAGTGCAATCATATCATTGATTCCTGGGTTATCATTTAAATTCAAAGAAACTAAAACATTATATATCTTCTAGAAATTCTTAGAATCTACAAATTTAACATTACATATTCATCATTTAAAATTTTGATACATCTTTGAGACGCATTTCTTAAAACAGTATTTAGATAAGGTTTTTTTTTTCATAAAAATTAAGTCAACTCGATCAAGTAAAAAATAAATCAATTATGGAGTCAAAAGTAAGTCAATCGAATCAATTACTTTTCATGGCTGTTAAAATCGATTCATCACAAAATCGTAAGATATTACGATTTTGCAAACAAATTTTTTGTTCCATCCAATGCAATATTGATTTTGGATGGAATCATAGTTGAATTGAGATCTTACTTATAAGATCGTGAAATACCACCCATTCTAACTTTTTTTAGATTAATTACATTTTGGTACCTTATACTATGGATTACACTTTGTTATTCTGTTCTATAAAAAAATGACACTTTAATACCATGTTCTTTGTACCGTTAACATTTCGGTACCCAGTTTTTCAAAAGTGGCATTTTGGTACCATGGTCTTTGCATTGTTAACACTTTGGTACCCTAAAAAGGATAGAACTAGATTACAAATCGTGAAAGAACAGGGTACCAAAGTGAAATCGGTCCATAGAACAGGGTACCAAAGTGTTAACAGTGCAAAGAACTGGGTACCAAAATGTCACTTTTGAAAGAACATGGTGTCAAAATGTTAACGGTGTAAAGAACAGAATACCAAAGTGTCACTTTTGAAAGAACAATGTGCCAAAGTGAAATCAGTTCTTACTCACTTTGGTACCTTCTTCTATGAACCGATTTCACTTTGGCACATTGATACGGAATAAATGGCTAATCGAGATACGGAATATGTAAAACTGAATGCCAAAAACAGTTTATCTTGATTTTTTGAACTCTGTTTGCCTATCATAGCTGTTTCTAAATGCATTTGAAGGAGTTTTCTGACCTTCATCTCTAGTTTTTGTCATTCAGTTTTCCATGGATTTCCAGAATCAAGTTTTAGATATCATATGAACCCACATTTTAGTTTTTTTTAACTCTTGGGTGAATTTTTTCAAGTTTAGGAAGATTTCAATTATGCTCTTGAGTTGATTGAGTCTATTCTACTCACATGTGAAAGTAGTTAACTTTTACTTCTTTGGATTTTTGAGCATTTGGTTAATTGTAGTTATGTTTTTGTTACCTTTGAATTTTTTCCAAAGATCAATTGAGTGGAACCTTATTAACCTTGTTGGAAGATTTTGAGCCCAATTATTCATTTCATATGAGTGTCATTTTAGTCCTTGTGATGAGTTTTGGCTAGAACTTGATTTCACTCTTTATCAAAGCTTCATATGCATTGGTTTTTAAATGATAGAGGCATTTTTCTTCCACCCTTATTCCCCATACACTAGCCTAAACACTTTCATCCCTTGTCAACCTCTTTGAGCCTCATTGTCTAAGCTTGCTTTTATTAGTTTTTGAATTTTAAATTAGCATTTTGTTTGCCAACACTCTACTTTTTGCTTCTCTCCTCATGGGTTTGAATTGCCAAGTAAAAAAAATCATAGAAAAATAAAAACGAAAAAAAAAGAGAGAGTTGTGTCTTTTAAAGCTTCAAGTTAAAATTGAACATATATTGAGAAGCTAAGGCAAGTTTATGGCGCCAAATAAAAGTCAAAGACTCAAGTCAAAGAAAAAAAAAGAGAAAGCTTATGCAATTTTTGGTTGGTTGAGGATTGGAGTTCGTCGTCAAGAGTGGTAGGTTTTAGATGCTAAGTTTGGAATTCATTGACTAGTTATGCAGCTTAGTTTTTCTTTCATGCTCGTTTGCTTCCATTTTTCCTTCTTCCATTTTGTTTCTCTTTTGAATTTTTCCATCTTTTAGCCTTTTCCAACATTACAACCCTCTAAAGTCCTCTTGAGTTTTTAAATCATTGCATTTATAGTGGAGATTGTAGAGTTAATTCAATCCTATGGTAGAGGCTCGTTTCAAGGATTTGAGAGTAAATTTTCCCTACTATGTGAGTGAGTGATACACTTTTTGGATTAGTCTATTGGAGATTCTTAGGTTACTTGGCATGCTCAGTTGATTAATTGTCTCATGATCTAAGTTGCTTTTGTTTTCCTCCGCCATGTGTTGAGTAGGATTGATGCTCTCTTAATTCTTTTGCATCCTTGTTTTCTACTCTTTTTTGACAGCTTTGCCCAGGAGTGCAAAGATTAAAGTGTGGGGGAGTTTGATCTGACCATATTTCATCATACATTTTAGTGACATTTTAGGGCATTTTATATTCATTTGGGACTCAATTTCATGTCTTTATGTCCTTTTATGATAAAATATGATGCCTTGAGGTTTGATGATTATTTGGACTATTTTGTGATTAATTATGTAGTTTTCTCGGGTTTAATCTTTATCATTTGATTGATCCTCTTTATCCTAAGAATTCATTTAGTTTCTCGATGTTCTTGACAGTTCTAAATATAGTCCAAAGCATTGAAATACTCAAAGGGAGACCCGAGGATCATTGGAGACGAGTCAGGGACCAAATCAGCACAAAAATCTGAATTTTCCAGATCTCGCCACGGATTTGGCCGTGGGTGGATTCCGCGGCAGAATCTGCGATTAATTTTAATTAACAAGGCCCAAGCCCAATTTGGATGATTCTGACCTAGATTTTTCAGGGATGAGCCGAAATTCTGATACATGAGGGTTTCTTAGGTCAGTTTTTGGGGTGACACTTGCTTAGAGAGATTTTTACATATTCCGTATCTCGGTTAGCCATTCTCATCTTCTCGTGAAGCTTTTTGTGGAATCATGGCAGTCAACTCTGAAGTTATTCATCTGTCCACCATGAGCGGCTAAACACTCATACCCGGAGGAGCATTGGAGCAAAGCATGAACTAGGGTTTCACCATTAGGGAGTTCTTCTCACACTAGAATTAGGATTTACTTTATTGTTCTTGATTTCTAGTTGGACCTGAGAACTATTTGTGAATTCTGATTCTTGATTAGGAACTTGGTTTTACTTGTTTAATTATATCTTGATTGTAACCCTAGAGTATTTACTAGTTTGGTTATAATTATAGGTATATAGCTTTGACAATGGTATTTGTTATAAAGATTGTGTTTCTTGATCTTCTTTATCATCAATTTAATGAAGGTTTTCAGTACTTGTTATGATTTATCTTGTTTGAGGTATTTTCATGATAATATTGTTAGCCTAGGTCATTGAGTTATTAGTGACTACCTTAGGATGATTTGTGTGAGATGCTCCGTTTATCTTTAGTAGTGATGATTGTTTAATCCAATTTCTCTGTCGGGTACTCTCTCAATTTGGTTAATCCGTTAATTTATTATTATTGCTTTTCAATTCGGTCTTTTAATCAAAAACCCAAAAATATTATTGCTTATTTAATTATTGTTTTAGGCCATAGATAATCACTTAAAGAACAAATTTCCTTTGCTTTCACCCGATTAGTGATAATTTGGTATCGTTGCTTTTAAAATTTGCACAAAAGTTCCTCGAGAGATCGACTCGGATTGCACCACTATAGTGCATTAATTCCGGTATTTTTGGCCACCTAGCGACGGGTGCGATCAAACTAAAGCCAAGTTCCAACTTCAAGATTATGAGAAGAATAAGAAAAAGAAGTGGAGGAAGAATAAAGGTGGTCCAGGTGCTAGTAGTGAAAATTATTCTCCTTCTACAAGTAAAAGTGGTGCAACAAACAACAAGAAGAGAGATTATCCTCATTGTCAACATTGTGGCAGAACCAATCACCCTCATTTTAGATGTTGGAGTAGACCTGAAGTAAAATACAACAAGTGCAATCAAATGGGGCATATTGAAAACATTTGTAAGAACAAGAACAACCAACAAATAAATGAGGCCAAGGCTGTGCAAGAAGAGGAGGAGGAGAAATTGTTTGTGGCTTCTTGTTATGTGAGTTGTAGTTCTGTTGATGCTTGGCTTGTGGATAGTGGTTGCAAAAATCATATGTGCAACAATTTAGCTTCTTGACAAGACAGAAATCTCCAAGGTTCGGGTTGGGAATGGTCACTGCATTCCTGTAAAAGGTAAAGATTCTGTCTCAATAGAAAGTGCTTTTGGAACTAAAGTAATCGTTGATATTTTATATGTTCCAAACATTGATCAAAATCTATTGAGTGTTGGTCAATTGCTTGAAAAGGGCTATAAAGTTTGTTTTGAAAACAAAGTTGTGTGATTATGGATGCAAAGGGGTTGCAGTTGTTTAAAATGAAGATGAGAAAAAAAAAAGGTTTTGCTCTTGATTTAATGGAGGAAGAATATGCTGCCCATCCAGCTTCTGTCAACACCATCAACCTTTGGCATAAGAGATTGGGTTACTTTCACCAATTTTCTCTATTGTTTATACAAAAGCATGGGTTGGTACATGGTTTATCTTGACTTGAAGGGGAAATTTCAAGTTGTAATGCTTGTCAATTTGGAAAACAAAACAAATTGCCTTTTTCCTCAAAAGGCTTGGAGGGCTTCTAAAAAACTCCAACTAGTACACATTGATATTGGAGGGCCATATCGAATACTATCACAAAATGGTAGTAAGTGTTATTTTATTTTCATTGATGACTTCACCTGGATGAGTTTGATTTATTTTCTCAGATTTAAATCAGAAGTGGCTGAGGTGTTCTGGAAATTTAAAGCTTGGGTTGAAAATCAAAGTGGCTGCAAGATTATGGTGTTGAGGTCCGGTAATGGCAAGGAATACACTTCAAATCGGTTTAACAAGTTTTGTGAAGAGGCTGGAATTTAGCATCAATTGATAGCTCCTTACGCTCCTCAACAAAATGGAGTGAGTGAGAGGAAGAATAGAACTGTGATGGAGATGACTCGGTGTTTGTTGCATGAGAAGAGTTTGCCTAAGGAATTTTGGACTGAGGCAACAAGTACAGTAGTATTTTTGTTGAATAGATTGCCCACTAAAGCTCTCAAAGACCAGACCCCTTACGAAGCTTGGTATGGTCATAAGCCCTCTCTTTGAATTTAACGGTGTTTGGATGTCTTTGTTTCTCTTATGTTCCACAAGTTAAGAGAGACAAATTGGACAAAAAGTCTGAGTTTGGAATTTCCATAGGCTATAGCTTGCACTCCAAAGCCTATAGAATATATCAACCACAAACAAAGAAGAATTTGATAAGTAGAGATGTTGTCTTCATGGAGGAAGATCATTGGGACTGAAATGCAGATGAAAATGGACAGATTTCACAAGTGCAGCAGTCTAGTGAAGATGATGTCGATGATTTTCCTATAAGAGGTACTCGTTTATTGTCTGACATTTATGCAAGTTGTAATGTAGCAGTCTTGGAACTTGCTAGTGCAGCAGAAGCAATGGAGGAGAAAAAGTGGAAGCTAGCCATGGAAGAGGAGATGTATATGATTGAAAAAATCAGACCTGGAAGTTTGATGAAAGACCTCAAAATAGAAAAGTTATTGGGGTGAAATGGGATTTTAGAACAAAGCTCAATGCTGATGGAACTATAAATAAGCACAAAGAAAGACTTGTTGTGAAGGGGTATGCACAGGTTTTTGGAGTTGATTTTTCAGAGACTTTTGCTCCAATTACAAGACTAGACACCATCAGGTTATTATTAGCCTTTGCAGCTCAAAAGGGTTGGAAAGTGTTTCAACTAGATGTCAAATTTGCATTCTTGAATGGTTTCTTAGAGGAAGAAATTTATTTTGATCAACTTGAAGGTTTTATTGGTAAAGGGCAAGAAGATAAGGTTTATTTGCTTAAGAAGGCCTTGTATGGTCTTAAGCAAGCACCAAGGCCTTGGTACAGCTCATTTGTTAAAGTTAGGCTTTATCAAAAGCCTTAGTGAATCAACTTTGTATGTGAGGAATAATGGTACTGATTTAACCATTGTTTCTGTTTATGTTGATGATATACTTGTTACTGGTAGTGATGAGAAACTTATTAATGGTTTTAAAGCTGAGATGTTGAAGGAGTTTGAGATGACAGATCTTGGGTTAATGGCCTATTTTCTTGGTTTGGAGGTGAAGCAAGGAAAGAATGAGATTTTTATTAGTCAATTCAAGTATGCAAGAGAGATACTTAAAAATTTTTAGATGGAAGGCTGCAAATCTCTTGATACTCCTATGCAGCCAAGAGTGAAATTTTGTGAAAATGATGGTGCTGTCAAAGTGGATGAAAAGCATTACAGAAGTTTACTTGGTTGTCTTATGCACCTCACTGCCTCTAAACCTGATATTATGCATGTTGTAAGTCTCCTTTCAAGATTTATGCATCGTGCAAGTGAGGAGCATCTTCAAGCTACAAAGCGTATTGTGAGATATGTTAAAGGAACTGCTGATTTTGGAATCAAATATGGTTATTGTGAAGATTTCAAGTTATGTGGCTTCTCTGATAGTGATTTGACAGGTTCTGTGGATGATATGAAGAGTACTATTGGTTTTTGTTTTAGTTTCGGGTCTGGTATGTTCAATTGGTATTCCAAGAAGCAAGAAATCACTGCTCAAAGCACTGCAGAGGCTGAATTCGTTGCTGCAACAGCTACAACAAACCATGCTTTGTGGTTGAGGAAAATTCTGAAAGATCTGCATTTTGAGCAATTGGAATCAACACTGATTTCAGTTGATAATCAAGCTGTCATTTCAATCTCATCTAATCCAGTGTTTCATGGGAAGACTAGGAATTTTAAGATCAAGTTTTACTTTGTGAGGGAGATTCAGAAAGAAAGAAAAGTGGTTTTAGTTGACTGCATAACTAAAAATCAGTTTGCTGATGTTTTAACAAATTGCATACTTAATAACACGATCAATATATATATATATATATATATTGTCAAAGTGTAAATTTGATTCTTCATTTTTTGGTAAGGTGGCAAATCAGGTCCTTATCTTTTTCTTTTGAGTAAATTACATTTTGGTACCCTATGGTTTGGTCATATTTCACTTTGGCACCCTGTGGTTTAAAAAATGACACTTTGATACCTTGTGGTATTCTCCATTAACACTTTGGTACCCTTTGGAGCTATTTTGTAATTTTAACCATAACAAATTTTTCAAAAATTACATATTGACCCCAAAATATTTTTAGTTTTCATTTTAGTCCCTAGATAATATGTATCCAGAGACTATTTGTAATTTTCTAAAAACTTTTTGGGGTCAATATGTAATTTTTGCAAAATTTGTTATGGTTAAAATTACAAAATAGCTCCAAAGGGTACCAAAGTGTTAATGAAAAATACCACATGGTACCAAAGTGACATTTTTTAAACCACAGGGTACTAAAGTGAAATATGACTAAACCACAGGGTACCAAAGTGTAATTTGTCCTTTTCTTTTTGTAAATATGGTCCCTTATCATTTGGTCAAGTTGCAAATCAAGCCATTATTTTTTTTTATCGATTTAGTCTCATCTTTTGGTCAGGTTGCAGATTTAGTCTCATATCTTTGTAAAAGGTTCTACTATTAGTCCCATTTTAAATTCCATCAATCTTAATTCCTCTGTTAAGTATGATGTAAACAGCTAACTTAGAAAAGATTTTAGTCTCTTGTCTTTGGAAAAGTTGTGATGTTGGTCCCTTATCTTTGAGATTAATTACGATTTTGGTTCTATATATGTGTATATATTTGCAATTTTGATCTCCCACATTAGTTCGTCCATGTCCACATCCCATATCTTTAAATTTCAAATCTTTTGAGTAGCTTTTACTATGATTTTGGCCTACAAGTTAAACTGATTCAATTCAAATCAACTAGTCAAGTGATTCTTTTTCAGTTTTAATTTGTATAAAATAGTCTACTAAAATCATTTTTTTTCTTTTTAATCCATTTCATCCTTCACACCAATTAGTAGTCGGATCGATCAGATCGTCCAATCCGATCCATTTCTGACAATAATGCTGGATATATATGTAGCACAACGTAACCTAGAAATAAACCACAACTAAGGTACGTGAGAGGAGTTAGGAAGATGCATGAGAGTGATGGGTGAATTGGAAGTGTGTGCTTAATTCCCACACGACTCTATAATTCAGTGTAATTCCCACAAAGTGTGGAGACTGTGGTCAAACTCTAACTGGAAAGTCCGAACAAAAGTACTACATAAATATCTAGTGGGCCCAAATTTTAATTCCACATTATCTACTTGGTCTTTTTTTTTTGGGCCTGAATTATCTACTTGGTCTTTGCATTGTCTTTCTAATTTCATCAAATTTAAAATATCAAGTATTTTTTATCTAAGAATATCAAGTATTTGAATGGTTAGAGTTTGATTTATATATAAATATATATTAGGCAAAGTGCACTTTTTAATCCAGTAATATTTGCTCAGGTTTCAATTTGGTTCCATAAAAATTTTTGTTGCACTTTTAGTCTGGTACCTTTTGCCCAAATTGTAGATTTAATCTCGTGTTGCACTTTTGGTCTCATACCTTTGAGTCAGGTTATAGAATTAGTCTCATATTTTTTGGTAAGAGACAGAACTAGTCCCATCTTTGGGTTAGGTGCGACTGACGGTAGAACTTTTTGTAAAAATATGAGACCGATTCTGCAATATGACCAAAAACTATAGGACCAAAACTGATTCGGGATCAAATTTGTTACTTAAGCTAACGAAAAAAGGTATAGGACCAAAAATACATTTTGACCCATATTTTTGGGTAAGAGACAGAACTAGTCCCATCTTTGAGTCAGGTGGGACTGACGGTAGAACTTTTTGTAAAGATATGAGACCGATTCTATAATATGACCAAAAGTTATAGGACCAAAACTGATTCGGGACCAAATTTGTAACTTAAGCTAACGAAAAAAGGCACGAGACCAAAAATACATTTTGACCTATATTTTAATATCATTAACATAGTATGATAATCTTTATTATCAACTTGTACATACTGAGCCTTATTTTGAGTAAAAAATAATAATGATGGAATTTTGGGTCAATAATATAGTCGTATAGATACCATTTATGAAATATATTATTGACTAAAAAAACTCAATTTATCAGGTGAAAAACAGATAAATAATACATTTATATATATTTATAATTCATGAAGAGAATATAAGACTTAAGTATGGGAGTGGGCATATATAGATAAGCATATAAGAGACAAGTTTAAGTCCTATGATAATTTGATTTGAAAATAATGTTAGATTTTAGAGTGAGTATATACTATATAGTGTCTGTGTAGCCAACCAAGAGTAATCATTAAAGGTTACGACATGAAGTTTGTTTATGAAGGAAATATATTGTGTCCAGATCCATTCGTACCATTAATTCTATGCCTTTTGTTTTTTGAGATGTCTCAAGTTTACATTCAAAAATGTAATTAACTTTTGACTAATTCAAGATACTGACTTTGTGGCGATCTTAAACCACCAAAGAAGATGTTTATCTATATCAGTTAAGGTTAATCTCAAAAGTTTGATTTTTCTCAATTTACTTTTTTTTCATAAATTAAACTCATAAAAAGGCCAAAGTAAAAAAAAAATTATGCAAAATCTTTTATAGCTCAATTTAATCTCATTTGCTAATGATATCAACCGAGGAGAAAAATGACTCATTAATTAAAACAATATTTTAAAAATTGGATTAATGAGTGAACCAAAAAGATCTTTGAGTTACAGATTGATTGATTTACAATATAAATTAGAAAAAGTGAAAAAAAAAATTATTATTTTTTCAAATTATATCTTAACTTCTTTTATTAAAGAAAAAAACATAATACTTTTTAAAATTATAAATAAATCATCCTAAAATATTATTAAAAAAAAACCTTCTTTGCATTCAATATTTTTTTCTTATCATATAAGCAGACACAGCATGTCATTTCTCCTTTTGGTGATGGCAACCTTTCCTATTATTTTGGTTATCAATAAGTAATGACACCATAATAGTCCATATATAATGGAAGGAAAAGCATTCAGTAAAGTTGTAAAAGACAATTTTCTTTGAATGAGAGGGACACGTGGCGGGCCATAAGGGGGTGCCAAGTGTAACAAAGCCATCCACGCCTTAAACGACAACGCAGGATGTATCATAATCTATGTACAATACCAAGTCGTTTAAACTTTAAACTTAGTGCAAAGCCAAAATAGAGGGCTTAATGAATGTTCAATTACCTATCAAACAGTGCAACCACTACCACTACTAATACTAATAAAGAGTCTTGACCAAGAGAAGTTCTCGTCTTCTCTGGAAGTGCCACATGTGATAGAGACATTGTCGATTCAAACTCAATAAAAACCAAAATGGGTAATAGACTAAAAATTTCCTAATTCAGTTGGATGATTAATTTAAGAATAAAACTAGGTCAAAAACCTATTTTGGTCCTTAATGTTTATCTTAAGTTCTATTTTGGTCCTTAAATGTTTATTTAGTAATGTTTTAGTTTAATGTTTTCAAACAGTTTCATCATTAGTTCCTAACTATTGAATATGGTCATACTCATATCTCTCTCGCTTCAAACAAGTGGACTTGATTTCATGCATGATTTGACCTCGTTTGACGATGACTCCAATTGTGCAAAGAAAGAATTCAACAAATTTAACTCATAGCTTTAATTTAAGCACATTCGAGTTTGAAACGAGAGAGATATGACCATACTCAATAGTTTGGGACTAACGATAAAACTTTTATTAAACATTAAGGACTAAAACGTAAGAGAAAAAATATTAGAAACCACAACAAATTTAAGATAAATATTAGGGATCAAAATAAATTTTTGACCCATAAAAGTATATCCGAGAAATTTAGGGGTGGCAAATAGTTGGGTTAGGTTGGTTTTGGGTTGGGTTGTAAATGGTTGGGTCATAAATGGGTCATTGATCCATTTATATTTTCTAAATGGGTCATGACCCATAAAATTAAGGGTTGACCCAACCCAACCATGAACCCATTTTAAAGTATTTATATTATTTAATTTATAAACGAGTAAACTCCCAAATTGGTCACTGGATTATTGGCTCGCTGACAGATTGGTCCCTGAATTAAGGAAATTGACAAATAGGTCCCCGAATTTTACTAATGTTAGTCAAATTGGTCCTTCCGTGAAGTCACCGTTAGCCAACCTGCTAACGTGGTCGTTAACTGACTGAAGAAAAAAAAAAAAAAAAAAAAAAAC
>QANZ01016108.1:0-14925 GCA_003254925.1 Chamaecrista fasciculata | reverse complement strand
TTAATTTTTACTCACCCATTCTTATCCCATTATTTTCATGTCCCCCTCTTTTTCATCATCTTCATTCATTTTAGTCCCAAATCCAAAAAATAAAATCGTAAAGTGTCCCAAAAATCTACCAAACATTCCAATTTAGTCCATAAAAGTATTGAAAACCCTAAAACTTAAACCCCAAACTCTAAACCCTAAACCCTAAAATCCTAAACTCTAAAATCCTAAACTCTAAACCCTGAACCCTAAACCCTAAAACTCTAAATTCCTAAAATTGTAAAGTGTCCTAAAACTCTTCCAAACATTCCAATTTAGTCCTTAAAAGTATTAAAAACTCTAAGTCCTAAACCCTAAAACCCTAAACCCTAAAATCCTAAACACTAAAACCTTATAGTTTAGTAGGATCAAAACAAAAGAAAAAATAAACAAGTGGGGGTTTTAATGGATTTCACCAAACAAAATTAAAAAATGCGCAAGGTCTTCTTCTTCTTCTTCCTTCTTCTAGTTTCTGGGTATCTTATACATTCATCCTTTCACCAATTCTCATTCATACATTCATCCTTTCATTCATACATTCTTCTTCTTCCAACTCACATCCTCTTTTCCGGCGGAAACTGGTGGTTCACGAGCAGTGTTCGTCGACGACAGATTTGGGTCGCGAGCAGGGGAGATCGGCGCGTTCGTCGACGGTAGATTTGTGCGATTTTGTGCGTTTGTTCGAATTCGAAAGATGAATGTGGGTTTGAAAGATGATGAGATTTGTGGATCTGTTCGAATTTGAAAGATGGGTTCGTGAAGGTGGGTTTGTGCGATTTGAAAGATGGTGGGTTTGAAAGATGATGAGATTTGTGCGGTTTTGTGAGTCTGTTCGAATTTTTGGGTTTTAGGATGAAGGTGGGTTTGAATTTTTGGGATTTTTGGGATGAAAGATGAAGGTGGGTTTGAATTTCATGAATTTCTGTGATTTCTGGAGGGAGGTTTTGAATTAGTACATTAGGTCCCTGAACTTTCCAAAATCAATAAAAAAATCCTTAACTCCTAATATTGTTAATTTATTTAATGAAAAATATTAAGTTTGAGAACTTATTTGCTTTATGTGTATGATTAACATATCATTGACAATAATTTAAGTTCTTGTTTTAATTCAACACCGTTTGATATATAAATTATCTATATTTTAGGAGATAGAGATATTTTTTATTGACTTTTGAAATTACGGTACTAGAATGAAATAAATAAAATGTAAAGGACAAAATTGCAATTTAAGTCCTAAATTAAAGGATCAAAGTACACTAGTGCGGTTTTTTAAATGACGAAATAAAATGCTACAATTCAAAATTTAAGGGACAAAAGTATAAGATGATTAGAGTTTAGGGATGGCAAGTATATTTTTTTCCCTTTGAAATAATGAAAGTCGAATATGGTGGAGCAAAATATGAGCTTCTTGTTTCACTTGCTCAACAAGAAGGCAACGTTGCAAGATAGGAGGTTGCAAGATAGGAGGTTGCAAGATTGAAGAACTTACAACTCACTTATTAAGAAAACAATAATGGCGTTGAGATGGATGTATCCAGAGACACTAATGAGAATTAGAATTGCAAATTCCTTCAGATACAAGATTTATTCTGAATGATTTATAGTTATGTGTTGTGAAGATTTATTAATATTAACTAATTTTGATAGTAACTGCAAGCTTAGCAATTACTTAAAGAATATTTAAAAAAAAATATACCTCAGAATTATTCTCAAGTTATTCATCCAATATTTCATCATCACGCTTGATATTAATAAACTATCCGAGTTATAAAATAATCTCACATTTTTCTTGTGCATAAAATACCTTTTAGTCACTTATGAGCCCGTTAGCTTAAGATAAACAAAAAGCAGTTTAATTTAAGCCATGTCAAACATAAATTGACGAAAAATCAATCAAGTATTATCAGTAACAAAAACGGTGAGAATCAAAATTATCAATAATCTATAGGGGGAAAAAAAAGAAGGGAAAATGCTCACAGCTAGAGATGTCATCAGAGATCAGCATTCTAAGACAAAACCTTGAATATTTGAATGGTACCATTGAGCAAGAAAGAAACTACTAGACCTACATGATAATAAGGAGAAGTAGACAAAGGGAAGGAGAACACTACATTCAAGCAGCACCAGCACCCTTTCCCTTCTTCCTCTGAAGTTTCTTCATGTAAAACTCCAGCTCCTTGCCTTCCAAAATGTAACTACATATTCAAGGAAAAAAGACTTAGGTATGAGAACAAAATAAAACATCAATACCTGTCATTCTAGATTATGTACAAAGACATTCTAACACATGAAGAATACTATTAAGCATACCCATCGGCTCGGCCACATTGACCAGGGCGAGAAGAAATACAAGCCAGCAATCGACCACCACCAAACTGCTCTTCAATGTGCGGATCAAGTGTACGATCTTTCTGGCGCTTCTCCAGTTTTTTCTGAACATGTCTGCTTTTCTTTGTCTCTTCAGTAGGAGCCTCACCCTCCTACAAAAGAAAGGATAAACTAACAAAAATCAGACTATAGGAATTTACTCCTAATTATTCCTTAGGCATGAAGATAATTGATATTATTATATATTAAGATATGTAGGAACTTTTTTTTATAATCAATACTTAAAATAAAGAGATATATATACAAGGACAACCTCTTTGTAAGGAAGTGGAAGTGGAGAAAAAAGTAATAGTTATATAATTCTTCACTCTCTTTCTTCATTTATTTTTAAAATTAAAAACAAAATTATCTCAATTGCAATGCATAAAGATAAAAATAACCATTGCAATGCCTAGTATGGTTTATATTTAGTATTTATTTCATAACTCAGAATAATAACTAGTAGATTTGATTGTCATTGAAGAAAGTATTATAACAAGATTGCCTGTTATGAATTGATATTTGTACCAGCAAGTCACCTGAATTTGAAGCATGAATAAAGGTTATGCAGTACACATATGATCAATAGGCAATAGCTAATTATTAAAAACAATAACGGGGCAAGAGTTAGTTCATACTACACTTATGAGCATATTATTATCCTGAAACAGTAAGTAACTCAACCAGCAGATATTAACAAGCCTCAAGTAGTAATTGCTTTCAATGCAACATTGATGAAGAAAACAAGCCAAAAGTAATGATTGCAGCAGTTTTCATATTAGCTTATATAGTCCATAATGTTCTGATAAAGTCCTTGTCTATTAATATGTTTGTAAGATAAACAAATTAAGCAAAATAAAGATATCCTTGATTTACTGATTACTCCATCAACTAGCACTACATCTCTTTTTCGATTTTCAAAAATATATCTCTAACTGAACTATAATCATACAACAAGAAGCATAGGAAACATAAGGATTTGATAATGGCATCACCTCTGTAGAGTCCTTTTTGGCAGCTGTTTTCTTCTTCCTACCGATGTCGACACCATAATGCTGAAGGTACCATTGCTTGAATGGAGCAGCATCAACCTGAACTATAGCACTCTTCACCAGTGTCTGAGTTCTCACAAGCTCATTGTTTGACGCATTGTAAACCACATCCAATACACGAGTTTTGCGAGTCACAGCTTCACTACCCCATGAATAATTCCCTGTGTCCAATCGCAAAGCCCTCCATTTCACATTGCCACCCCTAACACGAATTCTTCTTACTGTCTTGTTGCTTGAAAGCTTAGTGTTCGCTGGCTGACGACCAAGCTCATACCTATATGAACCCAAAAGGATTATTCCAATAAACACATTTACAGAAGCATAAAGACCACAGATAATCGAGATTCGATTTCGATTTCCTCTAAGTTCTCTATCGCATTAGCAATTAACATGTGGACAAATCAGGTTAATTAAGCAGCAAAATGTAATGGCGTTTCGCAATTGAGAAAAAAAAAAAAAAAAANAAAAAAAAAAAAAAAAAAGTGAGAAAAAGTGAGAATACTTTCTCTTCTTCCTCCATGCCTTCTTTTTGCCACCAGTGGCTCGTCTCTTATGCATGGAATCCCTGGAAATACCTGAGGAAAAAGATGAAGGGAAGCCATGAGAGATAAACCAAAAAGAACAGATTGTTATTACTGTCAATTGAATAATGTCGGATCAATGATCGGTGACAGAAACAGAGATACTAATCATTCATTCATACCCATTTTGGCCGATCCTTGAGAAGAAGTATCAGAGACCTTCTCTCTTTCTCTCTCTTCCTCTCTCTGGTAAAACTTAAAACCCTATCTCATGTTCGTATATAATTCACATATCGAAACCCTAGTTTCGCTGCTTCTGGCTCAGAACGACCCGACCCACTTTATTCATTTCAGAAGTAAAATTTAGGCCTATAACTTATGAAAATTTAAGCCCATATGTTTTGTTGGACAAACTCTTGACGCATCAAATTATATTATAATTTGGTAAATAAAAATGGCTCCCTCACCAAAAATAATAATAATAATAATAAAAATGGCTCTTCTGGACCTTACAATTAACCCATACCTAATATTATATTTTTTTCCCTTCCAAAAAAAAAATAAAGACGAGTAAACTAACAATTTGGTCCCTGAAAGATTGAAATGTATGATTTAGTCCCAAAAATATCAAAAAATATATATTTTTTAGTCTCTGAAAGATTAAAACAATATACTATTTAGTTCATAAGAAAAACTAATTAATATATCGTTTTGATATTTCAAAGAACGAGTTGTCAGCTCGGTAATCTTTTAGGGGCCAAATTGTCAATTTACTAAAATAAAGAATATAAATACATTAATCTAAGGATTTAGTTATTCTAGAAAAAAAATGCATCATTCAAACCAAATTTAAAAACAAGATTTTATTTTAATATTGCCCTTTAGAATTATCAAAATGTATTGCTATTGAACTTCAAGGCTATTAATAATAATTTCTATTTGTAATCTATTAAAATATTTTGACTATTAGTCTTCAAGATTGATATTTAGACCGTTTCAATAGTTAAATTATTGCATTCAAGGTTAATATTAGATAATTTCAATAATCAAACTATTGTCTTCAATACATCACCGATAGGTGCAATATTTTTCAATGCACTTTTCTTTTGTAAGGGTACAATAGTTGATCCAATAAGATTGATTCAAAAAATAATATGGCTTTAAGTCATCTACTTAATCATATGAAATCACAATTATGTACATGTCACTTCTATTTAATCATATATAGCTTTAGGTCATACAAAACAGTTCCAAATCTTAAAATGACTACCACAATTTTAAATTTATAAAACATATTACAATAATGATAAACTATTTATCATAAAAAAAATTCAAGTTAGTATAAACATTTCTTAGCTTTAATGATGGTAACAAAAAAGCTTGAAAAAATAAGTAATTTATATCCTTAATTATCTATAACTGAAATTATAAAACATTCATGCCTAGTTACCAAAAACTCAATTTGATAAATACTCGTGCATAGATGCCAAAAGCTCAAATTGGTTAAGCTACCTACACCATCCCCCTTCCCCAGTCTTTAATTTTCATGCCACTTAGTTTTCTAGTTTTCTTTCTTTAGGCCTTGATTTTCAATCAAAAAAAAAGTATAACATTATTTATTTTATTAAATTTATAGTCGAAAAGAATTTTTTTTAAAAGAATAGCTTTTGGCACAATAGAAAAATAATGGCTCGTGGTCTAGCCTATTTAGGGATGTGATTTTTAGGCTGCCTCACCCAGTTCTCCAAAAGACAAACCCAACACGAGCTTGAGCAAGTTGGCCCACTTTCAATTATCCATCTTATTGTGCTTCTAAACCTTTCAATAATGTGGTATTGGGCCTATTTAAATTTATTTTTTAAAAGAATTACTTTTAAAAATTTGTTTGATCACTTAATGTTTTAAAATAATATTTAAAAGTAAAAAAAATCTATTTTTAAAGTTCAAAAAATAAAAAACAATGAAATTGTTGTACTCTAAAAACCTATGAAACATGAACACTTTATTTTAATGGTGTGTCACCGTGACACGGGCACACGTGTCTGACACTTGTGCAACACTCACACGACACATATTTATAAGTTTTAGAATATAAAATCAATTGTTTGTGATTTTAACATAATAAATAATCGAAAATAATAACATATATATATGACATATATTATGAATAGATGTTGTAATTTTTAAAGTTTTAATCAAAATTTATGGGTTTCTTAATTATATATATATATAAATATATGTCTATCGTGTCATATAAATTTAAAAATCTGGCATGTCGGTGTATCTTTGTCTGTGTTGTATCTTATGTCTGTGTCAGTGTTCATACTTCATAGCTAAAACGAAAAAAACATTTTAGTCCAAGTTGAACGGCTAGTTAAGATACCTAGTATTCGATACCATATAATATAAATATTTTATTATATTTTATGTGTTTTTATTATATTTTTAATTATTTTTTTAATTAAAAAATATCAAACATATTAATTTTTAAATTATTATATCCTATCAATATCCATTATTTTTTGAGATTTTGAATATTTCGAGCATCTAGTGGATGTCATATTAATTTACTCTAAATTAATTTATTATATATGGATAGGGTACGAATATTGAATAAAATAAATGAATACAAATATAGATAGTGACTAAATTATCGAGTACATTACTCATTGTCATCCCTAACAAAACTCGTTTGAGAATTATTTTTGAAACAAAATTTCAAGTATATACATTTTTAATTTTCTACTTTAAAATGTTTTTGAAACAAATTTCATTAAAAAAAATTTCTCCTTGTTTGTTAAAATTTAAAATTTATTTTTAAATACCCAATAATCAAAACACAATTGAAAAAAAAAAAGCTCATAAAACATTGTACTATTTTTTGTCCCTAAGAAGAAGGTTTCTTTCTCCTAAGACTAAAATCAAGTTGCACAATCTCAGAGAACAATATATCTCATATTAATATTTTACTCTAAAAGTGTATGAAAATGATTATTTAATATAATTGTTGTTGGCATGTAGAATAGGAGATTTGGAGAAATTTTAATAAATGCTATTGTTAATCTGTCAAAGTTTTGATGACAACCCCCGTATGTTTATCATATATTTTGTGCTTGACTTGATGACAATCTTTAGACTTATTGTGAAAATAGTCAAGAGAAGAGTATGTTCTTCAAAAATAAAAAACATTCTGTTCTTTATATTTGCTACAACCAGCATGATATTATTTGCACTTATAATTTTTTTTTTTTCTAATGATGTAGTTCATGAGTACGCGATTTGAAAGGTTGATTAGTTGGCCAAAGAAAAGGTTGATTGTGCTACAATGATTTAATGAGAGTGCATACAACTATATGTGACGAAGATCGTGAAGGCTAAATACAAGAGTGCATATCCCAGTTTGTAAAACCTAAAATACAAGAGTGTTCAACACTACCCTAGGATGCTTGGCCTCTAAATTGTTAGGGGTGAGCACGGGTTGGGGAGGGTTGAGGGAAAATCTCAACCCAACCCGCACATCAATCTGCGGGTTGGGTTGGGTTGGGTTTTACGATTTTTAAAACTCAACCCGAACCAACCCAACCCGCAGAGTTGCGGGTTGGGTTGGGTTGAACCCGCGGGTTGAGTTTGTAATTGTTTTTTTATAATTTTCATTAAAAAAAATATTATTATAAATTTGTGGGTAGTGAATAAAAAAACTTACACATAAAAAATGTTAAAAAACATAGATTTTATATATATAAATATAAATCAATTAAAATATATTCTATAAAATATGTAAATGTAATACATATATGTAATTATGTAAATTTTAAAATCAAAATATCTTATTTATCAAGAACTAATAGTATAAATACATAAGAAAACATACAAAATTTATATAAAAATATATAAATATTTATAAAAAATAAATTAAAAAATAAAAAAAATTATATGCGGGCTCGCGGGTTGGGTTGGGTTGAAAAACTCCAAACCCGCAACCCAACTCGCAAATGTGCGGGTTGAGAATTTTGAACCCAAACCAACCCGCGAACCCAAACCAACCCAACTTATAGCTGCGGGTTGGGTTGGTTTCTGCGGGTTGGCGGGTTAGTTTGCTCACCCCTATAAATTGTCATGCATCTTCCTTGTATCCCCCATGTTCAAAATTATTGTATTTTTATTTTGTTGACCAAGAGTCTCTATCTATTGTCATGTTGTGGCACTCAAGATTTCCCATCTCCACAAGCAATAATGTTAAATTGTTAATCAATGTTTACAAAATCAGACCAGACCAGTTGAATCGAATATCAACCAGTGGTCTACTTCGAGTCACCTATAAAACCCCATAATTTGAGAACCGATCAACAATTGGGAGAATCGGTAAAATCAGGGTTGAATTGATCTAATTTGATTTTTTTTAATTTTCTTTTTTTCATTTTTTGTCTTTTTTATAATTATAGATCAAATGTTGGAGAATATTGATTATGGACTTAAATTTAGTAGATAAAGTGATCATAAAATGTCACTTAGTGACGTTATATTGATAAATATTATAAAAATTAACTATATTTATATTAATTCACGTTAATTATGAAAATTCTATTTATCTATTAATGTTATAATTGTATTTTGTAATCTAACTAGAAATATTTGAATTAGAATTTTATCATTATTTAGGTTTATTTTATTATTTTTAATTTATTTATTTTTCACTAGTCGAGCTCTAGTTAAATGATTGAACCTTGAATTGCTATCTCATTTTGATCCGATTTTTAAAACATTTGATGCTAACTTTAGGAAATTTGGTTCTTTTGTCGTGCTAGACTTCACATATGACTTTTAATGACACATGCTTTAATATAGCTCTCCAAATTGCAAGAGAAAAATGCCCAATGAATTGTGAAACTCCGTAGACAAAGGTAATGAATGAGTCACTAAAACAAACTCCATAAGCAATTCAGATAACACTCAAAATTCTTAAGCTCATTAGAAAACTTTTATTTTTGTTGGTAATCATTAAAAAACATTTTTATGATAAGAAGACTTAGGCTATGTTTGGGAGTTTTAGTGAAGATAGAGAGGAGAGGACATTAATGGACACTAATAGAGTGGAGAGGAGAGGATATTAATGGACTCAGTAGATATGTTGTTTGGGAGTTTTTAATGAGGAAAGGAATGGACACTTGTTAATCTTGTTTGGAAGTTATTAGTAATGGAATGGAATGGAGTGGACACATGTTAATTTTGGTTATTATAAGGATATAATTGTCATTAAAAAATTATAAAACTGTCCACTCCTTCCTTTGGGGTGCCAGCAAAAATTGAACTTTGGGGTGCCAAGTGTCCCTCCTTATCCACTCCACTCTTCCCTAAAAAAACTTCCAAACATAATTTTTTTACCTTTTGTCCCTTCCTCTCCTCTCCATTCCCCTATTGACACCCCATCCAAACATACCCTTACATTCCACAAGCCCATTATGTATTCTTCCCCAATGGCCCAATCTATCTATATTATGTCTTTCTCAATTATTTTTTTACCATCTAAACAGCTAAGTAATACTCCTCTGTTTCTAAATATTAATTTTTTTGGAAAACTTTTTTTATTCTAAAATATCTTATGTTTTACAAATTCAAGAGAGTATTAATTATTTTTTTATCATTTTATCCCTATTAAATATAGTAGAATCATAAATAAATAAATACATATTTTTCAAGTAATTTAGTATGGATAGTTTAGTTTTTTTATCTCATTTTTTCTTCATTTTAGGTAAGTTAATCATTTTCTTGGTCTGTGTGTATTTTACCTTAAAGATAAGATATATAGGGACAGACGAATTATCTAGTCTGACTTCCATCTTAACAACTGTTACGTCTTGCAAAGTTAATGTCTTTTATTATCTGCTCATCATATACTACAGCAATCGCTACACATTAATTATAAATTATTAAGGATCCTTCTAACATGTGCCCTTAGGGCACATGTTAAGGTTTCTTTTGATTGATCAAGTGAATTTTCAAACATTAAAAATTATCTTTTAAATGAATTTTTATAAATTTCAAAATATGAGATGCTCTGTTAACCAATTAGAAGAAATCTTAAAATTTTTATAAAGCCATGAAACATAAATCGTAATAAATACACCATATCGTCATCATTTATTGTGCATTATAAATGTTACTCTAGGTAAAGTTTTGACCATTCTTAATATTCAAATCAAAGTGTTCATAGGAAGTCTGAAGAGCTCTCCCACCCTTAGATTACACAAATTTAATGTCAAGATTTGTGTCTCAAAATTTTTTAAAATTTTGACGTAACTCTCGTGATTCATTTTTTTTTTCAATCTAACGGTGAACTCAAACACTTGTAAAAAAAAAATAGAATTGGGCATTTATATATTTTCTTAATATTGGATTGCTCGAATTGATTAGGTACTAAATTTGAATTTCAAAATATGTTATAACAATGTTCTTGAACCTCAATTGAAGAATACTGAAGCTTATTACGAGAAATAAATAAACGTTTATAATTATTCAGAGACTTCAAAAATATATATTTTTATTATTCAGTGCCCAAATCATTTTAGTATAAAAATTGGAGAACCAAAGATTAATTTGAAGACTAAATATTAATCATAAATTTATGATGGCTTAAGTGCAATTTTGGTCCCATAACTATGACAAAGGTTTCATTTTGGTTCCATAACTTTTTTTGTTGCAATTTTGGTCCCATAACTATGACAAAGGTTTCATTTTGGTCCCATAACTTTTTTTGTTGCAATTTTGGTCCCATAACTATGACAAAGGTTTCATTTTAGTCCCATAACTTTTTTTGTTGCAATTTTGGTCTCATAACTTCTCAAAAGGTTCCACCGTTAGTCCCTTGGTGAATTCCATCCATATTTAGCCGTTAAGTATGACGTGGCATAGTAACTAGGATCATGATGTGGCAAAATAAGATGAAGTGGACTGAAATAGGAACTATATGCAACATATTAAAACTTATCTATACCCAACCACCTTATATACAAAGAGTGGTACTGACAGGGACCAATCTGGTGGGGAAGAAGAGACTTCAAGCAGAAGGCAACGACGAAGTCGATGAGATCCTCAGCCAGAGTCGAACGACCAAAGCGGCGGCGACGGCAAATCGAGAAGCGGAACGAGGAAGAGGAAGTCTTCTTGGGCTGACGAGGAAGAGGAAGTACCACTCTTTGTATATATTGTGATTGGGTATAGATAAGTTTTAATATGTTGCATATAGATCCTATTTCAATCCATTTCATCTTATTTTGCCACATCATGATCCTAGTCACTATGTCACGTCATACTTAACGGCTAAATATGGATGGAATTCACCAAGGGACTAACGGTGGAACCTTTGTCATAGTTATGGGACCAAAATTGCAACACAAAAAGTTATGGGACCAAAATGAAACATTTGTCATAGTTATGGGACCAAAATTGCAACAAAAAAAGTTATGGGACCAAAATTAAACCTTTGTCATAGTTATGGGACCAAAATTGCAACAAAAAAAGTTATGGGACCAAAATGAAACCTTTGTCATAGTTATGGGACCAAAATTGCACTTAAGCCATTTATGATTGAAAGTAAAAAATTTTATTTTTCACCTTGTCAACTCACTTAAAAAATAATTAATTTCATCTATCCAAATTAAATATAACGATAGAACTAGATGAAATTATATTTTGGAGACCAAAATGAACTAATCACATAATTGAGGATCAAAATAAAATAAAAATAATTTAAAAATAAAAATAAAACTATCCCACGACCAAAATGACTATTTAATTTAAATTAAAAATAAAAAACAAATATTTTGTAATTTTCCTTTTTTAAAAAAATAATTAATAGGCCTGTTTAGTTTACACTGAATATTGAATAGAGAAAAGTGAAAAAGTAGACTCATTTTTAGAAGTATTAATAGGCAGGTATTTTATTTTAAACTATTTAGCAAAATATGCCATTTTTACTGTTCATGAGATCGGCTCATACACACAGGGCGTAAGCAATAAAGTGGATAAAAAGGAAACGGAGGGCGCTATCAACAAAAAGGATATCCAAATTTAACACAAGGCGCACTCCACAAATGAATCATTCAAGAATGGCAAAACACCCTTTNTCTTTGGAAGAATGAAAGAAAATATATATATATTTTTATTTTACCTACCATCACCCTATCTATACCATAAAAATTAAACTACAGAGCTATGAAATTATTAAAAAAAGGAAGTAAAAATTAGGTGAAGTATTACATTTTAACTTTTGTTAAATGGCAAAACACCCTTTTATGCCCCTAACGTTTGCAGTGATTTTCAGTTATGCCCTTAACGTTTCATTTTGTTCAGACATGTCCTCGATGTGCAACCAACGTTTCAATTATGCCCTCAATTTTGACTCAATGCACATGTGGCAATTTTTTTTGCTTATGTGTCATTTTTTTTGTTTGACTTGATTACATGGCATCATGACTGGGCATTCTTATTTTTTTTTCCACCTTGGCATGATGACTGGATTTACATTTTTGAACATAAAAATTGAGTAAACTAGCAAATCAGTCCCTGGATTTACATTTTTCATCATCTTCATTCATTTTAGTCCCAAATTCTCAAAATAAAATTATAAAGTGTCCCAAAAAACTTCCAAACATTTCAATTTAGTCCTTAAAAGTATTAAAAACCCTAAAACCTAAACTCTAAAATTCTAAACCCTAAAACCCTAACCCCTAAACTCCTAAAAAAACCACTCTCTTGCAATTTGGTCCCTAGGTCCTCAAATTTATTAAATCAGAATTAAAAAAAAATTGGTCCCTAAATCCTAATTTCATTATCATCTTCATCTTCTTCTTCATCATCATCATCATCTTCTTCACCTTGATCATCTTCATCATCTTTGTAATAACAAACACAAGAAATTAGGATGAAGAAGATCCGATAATTTCTCCGACCCTACAACTCCTTCACAATTGTCTTCAGTTCCTCTAACCCTTGCTCCTTCTTCTTCGTCTCGGCATCAATTTCAGACTCCGCTATATTCAAAAGATCCGATAATTTCTCCTACCTCACATTCGGTGTCGGCTGCTGCGTCGACGGTTTCGACTTATCCTTGGAGCTCCCGACGGAGGAGGCGGATGAGGTCGTTGAGGAAGTGGAGGCGAAGTCATTGTGGTGGTGGCTGTGGCGGTGGTGGTGGCGAGAGCCGCCGCCGCAGCTGACGGCGTCGAAAATGATGCGGCGAATTGAGGAAGCGGACAAGGCATTCCATATACGGAAGTGGCCGCCGATCGTTGCAGTCCTGGTAGGATCGTGGTGGTTGAGAACCAGAGATCCGACGTTGTTCCGGTGATACTTTGCCATAATCCGACGACCTACATTGCACACACAGAGAGAGAGAGAAAGAAAGAGAGATGGAAGCAAAATGGTACTCTATATATCTAATTATCTATCAAGTTACAAAGATGATGAAAATGGTACTCTATACTATTGTATCCTAATTTCTTGTGTTTGTTATTACAAAGATGATGAAGATGATGAAGGTGAAGAAGATGATGATGGTGATGATGAAGAAGATGAAGATGATAATGAAATTATGATTTAGGGACCAATTTTTTTTTTTAATTCTGATTTAATAAATTTGAGGACCTAGGGACCAAATTGCAAGATAGTGGTTTTTTTAGGGGTTTAAGGGTTAGGGTTTTAGGGTTTAGAATTTTAGAGTGTAGGTTTTAGGGTTTTTAATACTTTTAAGGATTAAATTGAAATGTTTGGAAGTGTTTTGGGACACTTTACAATTTTATTTTGAGAATTTGGGACTAAAATGAATGAAGATGATGAAAAATGTAAATTCAGGGACTGATTTGCTAGTTTACTCAATTTTTATGTTCAAAAATGTAAATCCAGTCATCGTGCCAAGGTGGAAAAAAAAATAAGAATGCCCAGTCATGATGCCACGTAATCAAGTCAAACAAAAAAAATGACACATAAGCAAAAAAAATTGCCACATGTGCATTGAGTCAAAATTGAGGGCATAACTGAAACGTTTGTTGCACATTGAGGGCATGTCTGAACAAAATGAAACGTTAAGGGCATAACTGAAAATCACTGCAAACGTTAGGGGCATGAAAGGGTGTTTTGCCTTCAAGAATTTAATTTTCAACAACATAAGGCGCGTTCATTAAATGGAACATCTAAAAATTTAATATTTTTCTCCTAACACAAGGCGCTCACAATAAGTGGACCATTCAAAAACATAATTTTCCTACCCTTAACACAATGCGCACTCGTTAAATGGAACATCTAAAAATTTAATATTTTTCCCCCAACACAAGGCGCTAACAATAAATAGACCATTCAAAAACATATTTTTTTCACCCACAACACAAGGCGCACCCAACAAATGAAACATTAAAAATTTAATTTCTTTAATCAACAGAAGGCGCTAACCATAAACGAAACTTTCAATAATTTTAATCTTTTTCAAATCGAACGTAGGGCGCATACACCAAATAAAACAAGTATGGATAAATGCCTTATATAAATCCCCTTCCCCGAAACCCTAACCACAATTACCGTCATTCTTTTCGCTCTCTCGTTTTCGTTCTTCTTCATTTGTCTCCTTACATTCATATTTCACTCTATCTCACTTACCATTTACGGTTTAAGGTAATTATTTTCTTTTTATGTTATTGATTCATCTTCTTTTCTTGATCTCTTAGATTTTTTTTTTTCAGNGATCTCTTGCATTTTTCTTTTTTTTTTTTTTTTTTGCAGATTATTCTCATCACTCATACTCTATTATGTTATTGATTCATCTTTAATATAGGTATTTTTTTCATCTTCCCCTCTTTTTATTGTAGTATTTTTACAATTTTTTGTATGTGAAAAATAATTTTATATGTATAATATATTATTTTTTCTGTTGCTATTTAATTATGTTCAAGACACTAAAACTTTTATTG
>QANZ01016106.1:0-21028 GCA_003254925.1 Chamaecrista fasciculata | reverse complement strand
TCTCTCTCTCTCTCTCTCTCTCTCTCTCTCTCTCTCTCTCTCTCTCTCTCTCTCTCTCTCTCTCTCTCTCTCTCTCTCTCTCTCTCGTCCAGTTCTCTCTCTCTCTCTGCTCATGACCCAGCTCACACCAAACCTGCTCCGCCGGAAAACCTGCCCAGAAACTGCCGCCTATCGCCGCCGATCTGGTCTGTGCAAAGCCCGCCGCAAAACACCGCTCCAATGCACAACTCCGCCGTGAAAAACGAGTCACGTCCACTGTTCGCGTACTCCTTCAAATCTGCCGCGAACCGAAGCGAACCACCGGGAATCTGAGAGAGATCGGCGGCGGAGTTGTGCGAACAGTTGACGGAGTGCGCGAACAGTGGTTCCTAGCGGTTGACGGAGTGCGCGAACAGTTGACGGAGAGTTGACGGCGGAGTTGTGCGAACAGTTCCCGGCGGTTGACGGTGTTTCGCGGCGGAGTTTGAGAGAGAGAGAGAGAGAGAGAGAGAGAGAGAGAGAGATTTTTTGTATTTTTTGGGTAAATTCACTTAAAATCTTAATTTACTTTCTTTTCTTAAGTTTTGATCCTATGATAAAAAGAAAAGGACCTTAATATAAGAAAATAAAACTTTTGGGGATGAAAGTTTATTTTTCCTCCTTTTTTAACGGAAAAATGGATGGAAAACGTTAGGGTGACCAACTTTTTCAAGTTTTGCATAACTGGGGGACCAATAGGGAACAAAAAATAACTTGGGGACCTATTTGGAACAAGGAGCATAACTGGGGGACCAAAATAAGACTTTGGCCTTTTTTTTTACACTAACTTGTAAAATTATATGAAATATGCGTCTTCAATGCTATCCATTATTTTTTTTTCTTTAGATTAATATTTTTTATCTTATTTTTTGACGTGATCCTATTCTTCATTTGGCAAATGCAAAAACTACGGTTCTTTACCACTGCCTCCCACAAGAGTCGCTTCTGATCTGCCCATCACCACCGCCAATGAGCCGGAGGCCCGATATATGGACGTGCCAAAATGAGTTTGGTCAAAACATTAATATTAAATTAGTATTATTTGACCTCATTTCTCAATAATCTTAATTAATTAGGCAAAGTGATATACGTCATTTTAAATATCCTAGATTTCTAGACGCCACAATGATCCTCTGAGACACAATCCCGTAAATCTTGGTGTACCTGCCTGACACTACAGTGACAGGTCACCATCAACCACACTTCACCCTTCTCTCTATAAATACATGTTACAAAGCCCTAACAAAGTAAGTCATTCTTCTCTCTAGAATACTTTAGTCTCATAACTTACTCTCTCTAACTTGAGCTTCAGAGTGGATCCACAGGGGCCTCCCCCTGTGCATCCTTCTTGTAGGTTTCAAGCTTCAAGGCATCACATGATTTCCTTCAAGAAAACTCAAAAGTAAACTCCCTTGGACCAACTTTTGTGTTTTCAGTTGATAATATCATTTGGAATATATATATGTAATTATAATTTGAAGCGAAAATATAAAGATCATTCCAATAATGTACGTCGGCAGCTTGTTTGATTCTGATCTGTTTTATTTTTGAGTGGGCTTTTAAAAAAATATATAATTTTAAATATATGTTTTAGAAAATAAAAGGTTCTCTTTGACAAAATTAATATAAAAATATCCAAAATAAAAAATGGTTAAAAACGAACTAATCTTAAGTGAGTTTTCATTAAGTTACACTAATATTGTTAATGAAAATTAAATTCTCATTTTTTCAGAGCATAATTCATAATGTTTTTTACTTTAAAAATAATTTATATATTTTAATTTTTAAAATATGTTCTAAAAGTAGAACTACCAAAAAAAATTTAAAATTCTTTATTTTTAGAAAAGCCAAAGCCTCAAATTGGTCCCTTGTGTATGGGGTGGATTTCAATTGGTCCCTTATGTTTCATTTATTTCACATTGGTCCTATATATTTTAAAACATAAAGGACCAAAATGAACATTAAGGCATACATTTAGAATCAAAATGACCCTTTGACCAAATAAAAATAAAACAAATAGCTTCCCACAAGCAAAGGCAAAAGCACCATTTTCGTTATCAAACTTTACATCAACTTTCAATTTGGTCTTCAATGTTTTTTCTCTATCTATTTTGTCCCCTAATATTTTATTTTTTTGATTGATTTTATTCTCTACTCTTACTTTATATTAGTCAAATATTAACCACATGTATTACTTGACTAATGACATGTAATATAATATTAATAAAAAAAACTCAAATCCTAACTCTAATTGAAAAATATGAAGTTTGTAGTTAATTTATTGAAAGATCCTAGTTAAAGGATAAAATTGACCAAAGTATAAAATATTGAGGACAAAATTGATAACAAAAAAGCATTGGGGATGAATTCAAAAGTTGCTATAAAGTTTAGCGATGAAAATAATGCTTTTGCCCGACCAAACAAACATACATGCAGTAAACCTCAGTTTTTGCCCAAGAATATAGCATCAGCTGAAAAGGTCAAAACCTCGTTTTATGGGGTTGGTAAACAATTAATGTATGAATTGAACATGTGTGTGGAATAATAATTAATGTAAAAGTGGGGTTACGTTAAATGTGTGTCCTAATTAAATGAAGGATTTATTTATTTATTTATTTTTCCTGGTAATTAAGTTGTAAGTTGTCACAGTGAGAAATGTTTGGACAACATCATCACCAACACTAGCTACAATGCTACATACACAGTACAGAGATAGCAAACACATAAATATAAATATAAATATAAATATAAATATATATCTTATCTTGCACCCAATGCTTAACCCCAACTATATTTCAACAACTTTTGTTCAACTTCCCTTTAAATACATACAAATCACACAAGTAAACGTGCCTTTCAACTTCCACTTCGCTTTCGTTATCACCGATGCATTATATAAGCATATTTCACAATCTTCTAATTTATATCTGTCTCCTTCTTTCTTTTGATTAAAAGACAAATATACACAATTTAATACTAAAAAAGTTACTTCTGATGAATAATGTACCCTTTTAATCCTTGGATTTTACTTTTCTGAGTTTGTCTTTGTATTACATCTAACTTTATATTTATTCCACTTTGACTGATTGATTCAATATACAAAACCCTGTATCAAGAAGTTAAGAATTTTGAAGGCCTAATTTGTTGTGTTTAAAAAAAAGTATATTTAATGACTGAAGTGTGATGACTGATAATTTATTTCAGATTAAACCAAACTAACTATATATATTCATTCAAAGACAAAATATTACAGAGGAGTGTAATTCATTATAGTTTTAAGCTATTTTATTATTGTTTTTTAACGTGAGTGGTCTTAATTATAACGACTTACTTTTCTACATGAGAAAAGAAAATTTAATTTCTTAGGTATCTGAAAACTTGTTTATTTTATATAGATGTTCAAATATTATATATATATATATATATATATGAAATCTCTAAAATTTATGTGTGGCATGGATAATCTACTAATAAAAATAAAGTTTAAATGTAATATTTCTATATATATATATAATTTACATCAATAAAGAATGAATTAATATATAAAAAAAATATATTCTTACAATATATATATATACATATATTATAAGACAATACATTATGAGTTGAATGCGTGTGTATATAACAAGTGCATGTATATTGATGGCTGCCCAACTTCTTCCACCTTCCACTTACCTATCTCCCTCTATAAATTTCACCCTTCAAAAACATTCTCATTCTCTCTTCTCTCCTTTCTATTCTTATTCCCACATACTTATATATGCTTATAACTCATAACCCTAATCTTCTCCAATATGGACCCACCACCAAATCCGCCACCGCCGCCACTGCCTCAAAACCCTACCTTTCTCTTCTCAGGTGGGTCACCGGCCCCGGCTCCCGAGAAGCCTTTGGAAGGGCTGCTTGAGATAGATTGGGCAAGCTTAATCTCAGGGCAAAGCAACATGGTAGGAGAACTAGGGGGTGAGGATAATAATGATGGTAATGCTATTATGTGTAATGTTGGAGGCAATTGTAATAAGCCAATGGTAATGGATCAAAGTGGTGGTGGTGGTAATATTTGTGATGGTGGTATTATTGGGAATTGTTTGAATATGGGTGAGAATATTATAGTTAATGGAGGGGGTGACGATAATATGAATAATAATGAAAATGGTAGTTTTGGAAATAAAGAGAAAAGAAGTAGAGGAAGTTGTGGGAGGGTGAAGAAAACGACGAGGCCAAGGTTTGCGTTTCAGACAAGAAGTGCTGATGATATTCTCGATGATGGCTATCGTTGGAGGAAATATGGCCAGAAAGCTGTCAAGAATAGCATATATCCCAGGTACGTGTTTATATAAATGTACGTGTATCAGTTTGAATTTATGAAGAATGGCCACTAATATGGACATGTGGATATAGACACATCCATACATTAAATTTTTAAAATTATATAATATGACGATACGACATATATTTATATTAGGATAAATTACACTTTGGTACCCTGTGGTTTGACCCTATTTCACTTTGGTACCTTGTGGTTTGAAACTTGACACTTTGGTACCCTGTGGTATTCTCCATTAACACTTTGGTACCCTTTGGAGCTATTTTGTAATTTTAACCATAATAAATTTTACAAAAATTACATATTGACCCCAAAAAAATTTTAAATTTTTCATTTTAGTCCCTATATAGATGTATCCAGGGACCTATTTGTAATTTTTTGAAAATTTTTTGGGGTCAATATGTAATTTTTGCAAAATTTGTTATGGTTAAAATTACAAAATAGCTCCAAAGGGTACCAAAGTGTTAATGGAGAATACCACAGGGTACCAAAGTGTCAAGTTTCAAACCACAGGGTACCAAAGTGAAATAGAGTCAAACCACAGGACACCAAAGTGTAATTTACCCTTTATATTATAAATAATTATAAATTCATAAATTTTTGTGAAAACTTTAAAAATTACAATATTTATTCATAATATATGTGATATGTACCAATAAATTTTATTGTTTGTCATATTAAAGTTGAAAAAAATTAATTTTATATCATGAAATTTATGAATATATGTCGTATGAGTATCATATGAGTGTTGGATACAAACACGTGTCCGGCAAGACTTCATAGGTTTGAATGTACAATAATCTCAATTTTTCAGTATGATTTTTTATTTTTTTGCATGCTTTTGGGATTTATGATTTTATTAAAAGCTAAATAAAATTGAAAAACTCAAAATGAAATTAATCACCCTGAAATGCATATATACGGATATAATTGATGAATAAATAATTCAAAGTTCAAACTAAGATCCTTTTTTAAAGCATGATCAGTTTATCCTTTTGTTTTCTGATATGATAAGATGGGATGACGATGATAAGAAATAATTTTATATATTACAGGGGATTTAAGATAAATAAAAACGACTGAAAAACTTAATTACTAAATGAAAGAGAGCTATCAGGAATCAGCATATTAATGAAAAGTAGAGGATCCATTAATTTCCTTACCTGTGAGTTTGAGACTGAAATTACGTGCAAACCATTAGGGAATTAAACAAACATAGCTTACTTATAATTTGAAGATATTATAAAACCATTTATCAAATGAGTTTGTTGATTTCTCTAGCTAGGAAGCATTGAAAAATCGCACCTACTAATATAACTTGGCATTTTCGCCTTCAACCTGGCCTGCAAATGAACTTAATGAAAAATAGACATAATCATTAGTATATTACTATATATAATGCTTATTTGACCTTGCTCTTAATCATACTCAAAATCTACTCTCATTGGCACCAAATGACCAAACTAATACGAATAATCCACACACACATTTTAAATCATATTATCCCTAATCTCATGTAAAAGGGTTTAAGCTGAGATGACCCCCCTTTTGTTTTATTTTTTTTTTTTTGAATCGGTGAAATAATTAGCTTTCCCAGCAGCACAGAGTGTTCCACCTCCACATAGGTAAATTCATCGGAAGTTTTTTTTTTCTTTAATACTTACATCTAGGTTTCAAAATTTTCAATCACATCTTGTTAAAATAATATAAGTTAATATCAGAATTCTGATTTTTTTAGGGTAAAATAGAAGAAACATACTTGTGGTTTAGCCCGATCTCACGTTGGTGTTGTGTGGTTTAAAAAATCTTACTTAGGATACTTGAGGTATGCGTCGTTAAGCAATTAGGATATTTGTGGTTTTGTTCCGTCAATTTTAACGGAAAATGCTAACGCATACTCATGTGACTCAGTAAAAAATTAAATTTTGATCCACAAATTATGAGATAAGCTTAATTTTGGTCCTAAAACTATTTTTTTGTTTAATTTTGCTCTTCAAACTTTCACATTTGTTCCGTTTTTGGTCATCGGAAGTGTGATTTCATATGGTTTATGCCGTTATTTTTAACCTAAGTAATTGAGATGAATAATTTTTCTCTCAAATATAAGGGTGATCAGATGACAGGTTGGGTTTTGGCCCAACCTATAATCACTCTTATATTTAAGAGAAATTAAATTTTATTTCTAAAAAATATCATTTTTTTTTAATTTAACCTATTTATTTATTTTGTATTTTTTAACTTTTATATATTAATAAAAATTAATTATGCATGAGTTTAATGATGTTTATATTAATAAAAATATATAATTTGATATATTTGTTAAAAAATGTTAATTTAATTGATATTAAGTTTATATTTATATATATATATATATATTTTGATAAACAATTAATAAAAAGAGTAAATTGTACAAAAGGGCCATGTGGTTTGGCCCATTGTCAGATAGGGTCCCTGTGGTTTAAAAAGTGTCAAATATGATCCCTGTAGTTTGCTCTGTTAACAAAAAAGGTCCTGAGGTATATTTTCGTCCAAAATTTAACGGAAATTTTGGCTAAAATACTATTTTAAGACCCTAACTATTAACTTTTATGCGTTTGACTCCCTATTTGTATGAGAAAATGACTTCGACACAGAAAAAAAAAAAGTTTCGTAGTAATAGTTAGGATCTTAAAATAGTAGTTTAGCTAAGATTTCCGTCAAATTTCATACAAATAGCGAGTCAAAGCATAAAAATTAATAGTTAGAGTTTTAAAATAATATATTAGCTAAGATTTCCATCAAATTTTCAACGAAAATATACCTCAGGACCCTTTTCGTTAACGGAGTAAACCACATGGACCCTATTTGACATTTTTTAAACCACAGAGACTCTATCTGAAAATGGGTCAAACCACATGGCCCTTTAGTGTAATTTACCCTAATAAAAATAGGATTTATCTAACATGTGCCCTTAGGGCACATTTTAAGGTTTCTTCTGATTGGTTAGTAGAGCATCTCATATCTTGAAATCTAGAAAATTGATTTAAAAGATAATTTTTAATTTTTGAAAACTCACTTGAACAATCAAAATAAACCTTAACATCTGCGCTTAAGGCACATGTTAGAAGGACCCATAAAAATAATAATGCATATGTATTTAATTTCTACAATAAAAAAAATATTTATAAAATAAAATATAAATATATATAATAAAGCAATGACTATACCCCGGGCCTTGTTAGGTTTTGTTCACACCTACTCAAATACGTAGTAACAAGTGAGTTGGCAAAGAGAGGAATACAATTTTTTATTCTTAGTCACAGATTGGAGATAAATTTGTGATTGATTTTTATCTCTAATTCATGACTAAGAATAACGGTGAAAATTTCGATAAAATCACATTTTGGAGATCAAAACAAAACAAATGTGAAAGTTTGAGAACAAAAATGGAAAAAAAAATTTATGACCAAAATGATAGTTACCCCATAGTTTGATGACCAAAAATGAGATTTTAACCTTAGAGTAGAATCCATCAGCTAAGAAACCAGAGAATCCAACCGTTAAAATACAATAGAAACCAATGACTAAGATACATTGGAAATCAATGGCTAAGATTGTGTCAAATTAGCATTTTCTATTAAAATTAACGAAACAAAACCACATATACTCTAACCACTAACTACACATACCTTAGGTACCCAAAGCGAGATATTTTAAACTACACAATATCAATTTGAGATTGTGCTAAATCACATGTACATTTACTCTATATATTTTACGTATTTTTTTAATCTAGATCGTCCTAGTAATTTGATTCAATTTTATAATGACAAAAGTATTTTCGGTATTCCGAAGTATAGGTTACGTCTTTTGCCCTAAACTATTTTTGTTGTCAACTATAGCCATAATACTTTTAATTTGAGTCAATTGCATCCATCCCCTCACATTAACAATAAAACTAATAAAAAAAAAAAGTTGAGGTGTCTCGTGAGTATCCTAATATATGTTGAGATGTCAAGGAAGTGATGATGTGGCATATTATCAAGTAGACCATATCGTGCACCAACTCATCAGTCTCGTAGCTCATCGATTCATATTTCATTCTCTCTTCTGCCCTCATCCCCTTCACCTTATATAATACACAGCTATATATTCCTTCCTTAGCTTGGCAGTAAAATAAATCTCTTTTTCCTAATTTAATTATGAAATCATGAATGAGAGAGATCTAGCAAACCCATATTTAATCATGCTTAATTTTAGGGATGACAATTTATATCCTAAGTTAGGATATCCGTCTGTATCCATTCGAAAAAATATCCGATATCCGTCGGATATCGGATAGGATATTGATAGTGAAAATTAATTTTTTTTTCGGATATTGGTCGGATACGGATATTGTCCTCGGATACTATATATCCGTCCGAAATGAACGAATATTTAGGATATCCGATATCCGATACCCTATTACTTATTTAATTTTTATATTTTACATCTAATTTAATATTTTATATAAAAATATTTAAATTTAATTAATTAGATTTATATATATTTTTTATATAATCATTTTTAGTTATTCTATATTTAATTTTTTATTTAAAAAAAATAAATTTTAAATGTAAATAAATAATAATTTCATTTAATTATATTAGTTGGCAGATAATGGATATCGGATACCTGGTATATCCGATTTATAAAACAGGATATCCTATTCTATACCCATATTTTTTCGGATATTTCGGGTATCTGTCGGATACCATATATCAGATAGTGTGCGGATACGGATGTTAATTTATCGAATACGGATAGGATACGGATATTGGATAGGATAAACGGATACGAATACGGATAGTGCAAAAAACACGGATATCCTATCCGTTACCATCCCTACTTAATTCTCTCTCATTTACAAGTTACATCTAATAATTAAACAACTAGAGAAAGACGATTTGCGTGAATATCCTTATATATATTACCATTCATATATATATAGGGATGATGATCATATTCATATTATCCCTTGACTTCAATTTGAATATGGGTGAGTATTAAAATCAATTTCAAGTTCCCTGTAGTTTAATTTCCATATTCAAACTCGGATATAGAGAAATATTAAAATATTAATGAATTATTTTTAATTAACATAAAACCTATTTTATCAACTTTTTTCTTAGATCTATATATAACTCCCAAAAAAATAAAAATAAATCATAAATAGGAATATATTATTAGATTAAACTTCAATATATGTGAGATATTTTATATTTTATCTTCATAATTTAATATTTTTTCAACATACGAAGTTTAAAATTATTATATTATTATATGTAAAAATAAATATTTACTTATACTGATAGGGTACTTCCTATAAAGCATGGATACTGAAAAGGACATGGGACAAGACACTGACACGGACACACTGACACGTCAAATTTTTAAATTACACGACAAGACACAACATACATTAATATATAAAAATAATTAAAAATTCATAAATTTTGATGAAACTTTAAAAATTACAATATTTATCCATAATATATGTCATTATTTTCTTTTGTTTGTCATATTAAAGTCACAAAAAAATAATTTTATATTCTAAAACTTATGAATATGTGTCGTATGGGTGTTGTATAGGTGTCTGACACAGACACGTGTCTGACACAGTGACACACCTTCAAAATGAAATGTTCATGCTTCAGGGTACTTCTATACTCACTCAGATTTAGTGACATTAGATCCGAACACATGGTAAAATTTATGTTCTTATTGAATATGCATGGATATTGATATTATGATATATAATGGTAATATATATATAGATGATGCATGCATGCATGCAAGGTTAATTAATTTAATTTGTTGTTCTTGTTTGTTATATGCATGATGGATGGACGTGGATTATTAAAGAAGCTACTACAGATGCACGCATCACACATGCAATGTGAAGAAACAGGTGCAGAGGTTGTCTCGAGACACAAGCATTGTAGTGACCACATACGAGGGAATCCACAACCACCCTTGCGAGAAGCTCATGGAAACTCTCACTCCTCTTCTCAAGCAAATCCAGTTCCTCTCCAGCTTCTAGCCTCTTTCTCTCTCTATATATATATCTACCATCTCTCTCTCTCTACCTATATATGCGTGTGTGTTATATAATAGGGTAAATTATACTTTGCTATCCTATTCTATGTGTCAATTTCACTTTAGTACTTTATTCTTTCAAAAGTGAGTATTTTGTTCTTTACATCATTAACCTTTTTGGTACCTAAATTTTGTTTTTCTTTTAAGTTTTCACTGCGAAGTCACATGTTACCATCACAGACACACTAAAAATACCCAAATGTCAATTTCCTCTCATTTTTCATGATTCAAACGGTAAAACACTCCAAAATCTTTTCACTTCGAATCTTATTAGTGTTTTTCACAATTTCAAGTGTTTTAGAATATGATTCGTGAAAAATGAGAAGAAAATGAACATTTGAGTATTTTTGCTGTGCACGTATTGGTCACATGAGACTTTGCCTTTGAAACTTAACAGAAAAATAAATTTGGGCATCAAAGTGTTTATGGTGCAAATAATAGGGTACCAAACTGTCACTTTTGAAAGAATATATAGTACCAAAGTGAAACTGATCCATAGAACAGGATTACCAATGTGTAATTTACCCTATATAACATGTGTTATATTATATACATCGATGATCCAATATCCTCGAACGTATGTAATACGTGTGTGTATATATATATATATATATTTCTTACACATATTGTACCTTTATTTACGTACCTACTGTTTCCAGTTTATTACTTGGTTTCATTGCAAATTAAACTTAAATATAATTTGTGCATATATATATATATATCAGAGTTAAAATAACTTTATATATGTAGCTTCTCATGAGCATGCATGTAATAATAAACTCTTCTGTACACTTTGATCGATTTGCATTGTCTTACATGTGTTATCTCTCAAACTTTTGCGTACATCTTTTGTCATCTTCTTGTTCATGTGGAAATATTATAAATCAAGGAAGTTAATCAGAGAAATATTTTCTTTTGCTTGGCTGCTTGATTTGCTGAGACTTCGCCTCGATCAATCCGAACTCATCCTAAGGGCCTGTTTAGATTAGAGTTAGAAGTTAAAGAATGATAAAGAAAAATGTGAGTTTGTAAAGGAGAGTTAAAAAATTCGATTTATAAAGGAGTATTTTAGTAAATGGTATTTGGGAAAATGAGAGATAAAATGAGAATTATGATGTGAAATTATTTTAAAGGGTATGTAATGATTGTGATGAGTTGAAATAATTGTATTGGTATTTTAAAGTTGTATAGGGTAAAAATGGTAAATATAAAGGAGGATAAATGAGTGTTATTTTGACTTTAATAGAGTTTTATAATCAAGGATTACCTCGAAATGTGTGTTAAAGGAGAAGTTATAAAAGGAGATCATAGTAGCTGTATAAAAGGAGATTGCAGGTGTGAGTGATGAGGGAACAAAATGTAATTTTCGAGTACTTAATTGTAAATTTTTTGGGACTAGAATATATATTTTTCCTGTTTACTGTCTTTTCATTCTATTTTTAAATTTTTATACTACAAAAAATATTACCCATACATATACTCGAGGAGGGACCAAAAAGTATATTTTTTGGGGTAAGAATTATGTACTTTTCTTAATTTTGTTCTTCAGTAGTTGCAGTACCAAAAATATTACCCATATACAAATTGAATGAGGGACCAATATGTATATTTCTTTTATATAAATAATACATTTTTTCTCAATAGTGTACATTACAAAAAATATTATCCATACATATACGGGAAGAGTGACCAAACTGTAAAGTTTTGAGATTCGAGAATTATAAATTTTGTTGGATTTTGTGGGTCAAATATCTGCCCATGTGGGAGTCCAATTGGGTTATGGGTTGTTCTATTGGAATGTGGGTTATTTTAATTAAGTCCCACATCGAATAGTTAGCATTTGAGAGTTCTCCCATTCTCCTATAAATAGGAGTGATTCCCCATCGTTCAAGTTGCTAGTTGCTTCCATGAGTTGGAGAGGGAGCTCTCATATTGAGAGAACCCATATAGTTATATTTCTCTTTCTTAGTAAAGTTCTTCTTCCGTGACCAGTCGTGGGAACACGGCTCTACCTCTAGTAGGTAGAGTCTCATCGTTTGGTGGAGTTCGTGATGAGGAGATCAACGTTTGGAGATCAGTCTTGGTGGAGCAGAGACATTAGCAAAATCTAGAATATTAACGATGGCGTCCAGGTTAGTAAGTTTCGCAATGTATTTTTAATACTTGCTTGGATTATAATTATGTTTTCTGGTTTCGGTTTTTGAGTCAAGTTTTGATGATCTGAAATCCTTCATTGGTATTAGAGCTGCTAGTGTTTTGTTCTCCAGGAATTTGTGGTTCCAAAATGTTGTAGGGATTTAGATATCCCTTTCCCAAAATTTGTTTTTGGGATTTGTATAAATATGAACTATTTATGTACTGTTGTTCTTCCATTCCCTAAAATGTTTTAGGGATAGATAATATATAAAGTGTATATTATCCTGTGTATGTGAATGGATTTTGTGTCTTTAAAACTTAGGAACATGTGTAGGTTTCCATGATAATAATCATGTTCTTGATATGAACTTCAGAATATGCCTAGGTTCCCCCGTTTTAATATTTGTTGTTATCCCTAGTTTAATCTTTGTGACAAGTCAAGAGTTTTAAAGATTGTGTTTAGATATCTTTTTGAAATGAGATATTGTCAAATCTTTTTGAATTTTAAATTTAAATATATGTTTTCTAATTTTTCTGAAAATCAAAATTGATTTGAAACTAAACTTAGAAGATTTGCCTTTATTCTTTTGAGATATTTGGACCCCAATATTAATTATTATAATAATATGTTTGTTAAATGATTAATATAAAATAATCATTAAAAGAAAAATGAAAAGATGGGGACGAATGCACTGTTCACGACGGCGGCCGGAGCCGCCTCTGACGGTGGACAACCGGCAAAGTCACGGCGGTCGTCGCCACCGTGGACCACCGTAATAGGCGGCCGGATAACCGAGGTCCGACAACCTGAGTCATCGTGTACCACTGTTACGATGGTCGGTCGGAGGTGTTCTGACGACTGGATCTGCTGTGAACCGTTGTCAAAGGTGGCTTGCCGGTGATGTAACGGTGGCTGGCACCACCGTGAAGGGCGATGACGGCATTCGTTGACCACCGTTCACCGGAGTTGACGGTGCCTACAGGGAGAAGCTCGCCGTTGACCGGCTGGTCTGATCAATGGTCAGCCGTTGACCGGTCAACGATTGACTGTGGACTTCCATATGCGACTTTTCGTCGCGTGTAACTTTTCCGTTTTAGCTTCGTTTTTTACAATCTTTAGGTCGTTTTTCTCAATTTTGCGAGATGAATCGAAATATGGGGAGAAACTAGGGCAAATAAAAGTCTAAAGAGAGACATATGGTCATCTCTTAACTAACTCACATACACAATGGGAGAAAGAATTTAAATGGTATGTGACCGTTTGAATCAGATTAAGCATTTCACTTGAGTAGGAGTTGTTGGTAGTTTTTGGCAGATCCATAACCCTAAAAGTAAATGCTTATTCACGTGGAAATTTAAATGGTATGCGACTATTTAAATGGTTATAAGCATTTTAACCAAGTGGGAGTTCGTAGTCAAACATGTGGCGGACTTCGATGTCCATCTTAAATGCTTATCTAGTGGGAATCCAAAAGGGATTTTGAATTGTAAGCGACTGTTCTGTGAAAATTGATGAGTCATACATAGAAAGGTGTAAATATATTAGTTTTCTGTACGATGAGGGTGGTTGAGCCCACTTCTCGAATGCAAAGACTGTCTATATCTACACTTGTCTTGCGTTGATTACAATTTTCAATAATCATGTGTTTTGTAATAGAGAACTGTGTTAGCGTTTACGATTGACTGATAGTGAAACTACAAAACCTATAGTTGTGGATCTCCATTAAGGTGAAGAAACAAAATAGCATAGTGGGATTAGTTATGACATTTAAGAAAGTACGATTCCTATTAAGTGTAGATATTGGAAATCTTGGAGTATGTCATACAAAAGCCTGGTGGTAATGCTCGGAATACGTTACCTTACAGAACCTTTGATGACATTGTGTGTCAGTTCAAATACCATACCACCTTAAAGGCGAAGTAGATCACATCAGAGAGACCCGTTTGGTGACACTATGGCCACCAAACTGAGGCAACTTACAATCAAGTTTGATGTCTCTAAGATGCACTCTAGCAATAGCATTGAAACGCATCAAAGGGAGAAATCAAACATGATTTGAGAGTATGTGTTAGCCTAAAAACTCCCAACTGGTAAGTAGTAAGTCCAAACTATTACCAGATCTCTTCCCTCCTCTTGGGAGCGTGTGTAGGTTATTTTTACCTCCATTGATATCATCAAATTTCTTGATGATGTCAAATACCACATATTGCTCAAGGATTAGTAGCACAAGGCTGGAAAATTCATCGAGCACGTAGCCTAAGTGGCTGATGCATCTTATGGCACAAGGCTCCAAGAACAAGGATATTAGGTCCAAGGGATGTGGTGTTAGGAAGAGAAAGGCTTAGTGTAATGTAAGTAGCATCGGTTTAAAAGAGAAGCAAGGGAGAAAAGGAGTTTTTGACCAAGGTCAAATGGTGTCTGTGTCAAAAGGACACTATGCGTGAAATTGTTTGTGACAATTTTTTCTCTCTTCCATGAGCATTGGTTCGTGGAGTTTCGCCCTCTTCCCAAATGGAGCAGAATTATCCTTGTGGGAATAAAGCATCAATAAAGTAATAGGGTTAGGTTCCTACAAAATCAAGTTTCATAGCGGCCACTCTTTGTCTTTACATATACTATGTGTTCTAGATACTGAGCGGATCTCGTTGCATGCTATCTCTACGAGAGAACTTAGGACTTAGTGTGATCTGCATGTTCATCATGACTCTGTAGTGTTAGGTTTTGATTTTATGACAATGGTTGTGTTGAGATACAACTTGAATTACATTCATGTAGTTCAAGTAGTTGTATTACTATGACTTCCTTTGTGGTTGATGTAACTGTTTGGAACAGTCGTGTAGGATGAATTTACTTACGGGCGGAGGAAAATTTGAGAGGACAAATTACCAATGCCAATTTGTAAACATTGCCTTACATAAAAAGCAACTTGAGAATCATTAAGTCATGAAATCAAAAGTTTTGTCTTCATCAAATTAGACCACGCGGACATCAGTAGTCCGACGAGTGTGTGAGAGCCAAGGCAAAGGGTCTTGTATTTTCTCACTATTGTGTGATGAAAATGGAATAGTTAGATAACTAACCATTCCATATACTCTATAGAAAATGGGTTTCTTTAAGAGTAGGTTAAGTTGATAACGACTTAGGTGGACATCATCATCAGGGAGATGTCTTACCAAATGCCACTTTTGTACTTAACCATTTGCCTTCTGATTCTGTGAGTATGATTCCTTATGAGTACTAGTTGGGTAAAAGAACTTATTAGAGTATGCTAAGACCATGAGGGTTTATAGCACACTTGATATTTCCCATTAGTGTGGGAAGCTTGTACTTAAAGGCAAGTAGTTTATCTCGTTGAGATAACTTGTTCACTCAAAAGGATATGTCTTCATTAGCGAGGATGAAGACACCGCAGTCACAGAATTTGAGTATAAGGATTTAACGTTCCTTAAGATTAACTTTTTTGGCAAGGGAGGGAGATTTTGGAATGTGCACCTTTGTTGAGAGGAGAAGGACTAGTAACACACCGAGAGAAGCGTATAAATGCACCTCCAGTTGCTAAGTCTAGTGGGAGTGATGCTTATGAGAAGCATGTCTTCCACAGAACACAATCTAAGGCGAGTACTAGAGTAGTAGTAACTCCCATGTGAAGAAGAGCCCAAGATGGTTCGATAGGCTCTCTCCAACCCTTCTAGTAAATGATAGACTAAAACGATGCAAGAAGTGAAGACATAGTCTATAAAGAGAGACCTAGTACACGACTTGGTGGATCTGCCCCATGCTGCAATGCATTTTGAGAACAAGTGTGCTCTCAAAGGTTAAGGGAGGTAGATGGGTCAGTTGACCACTACTACGCACACTGAGCAGTAGAAAGGTTCACACAATCAAAGTGTATCAAAAGTGACGAAGCCTTCTTGTCTATTATGTGGACAAAGTTTGATTCAAGCGTTGGACACCAGTTTAAGTCTGGGAGTACATCTATTCAAACCGCTGACTTGAATGACAACTTAGGTGAAGGGGCTTACTGTTGGGAATTCAAGGGCGCCTAAGGCAGCGGAAGCAAGTAAAACTGTAAATTAAAAAAAAAAAACTTTAAATGCCCAGGTCCAAGAATTCCCGAACGGATCCGCTAGCTGAATTTAAAACTTTTGGTTAAGTGGTATACCTCACGAGTTTCAATCGTTTAGTTGAACAGGGCGTTTCCAAGAAGTCCACGTGATGCGTCCTTCCTCCGCCGGTAATCCACACGAACAGTTTGGAGATGCCTAGGTGCTAGCCTCCTTCACTTCTCAAGTGAATCTGGAACCTTTATCTACGGGTGTTCTTTAATTCAAGAACTCTTCTTGAATTATCAAGAACTCTTTGGCGCCTTGATCAAGAACTCTTCTTGATCCCACACAACCTTGTCACACAATATTAACTCTTAATATTATGCGCCACTTTCTCTCTCTAGGAAAGCAAGATTGCGTTTTTCTTTCTCTCTCCTCACCAAGAGAAAATCGAATTTTCTCTCTAAGAAGAATCAGGCTTAAGTCGATTTTTCTCTATGTGCATGAGGCTCTCACCTTTTGTGATTTCACTCTCAAGATTCCAATTCTCAAGTTTTGTGAATTCTCTTCTAGTTTAGATTAAAATCGAAATTTTTCTCTCTCTAGAATTGGCATAACCAAGTCGACTTATGGCTTGCCTATTTATAGGGTTTGGGGACTTTGATAATTATAATTTTAGGAAAGCCTAAAATCATATAATTATCAAACCATAAAATTATGATATCTTAATATCACAATTTTAGGACTTGATTTCCAATTTAAAAATATTACCTTAATATTAAAATTGGAATCAAAATGCAATCTTGGAGAATCAATTTGGAAGATCAAATCTTTCCAAATCTCTCTTTCTCCTCATGCGCCATTCCCCTTCTTTTATCTTGTTGAATTTAATAAATTAAAATAACTAACTAACTCTTAGGAAGTTATAACCAATTTATTTTCTCCAACAATATTGAATTAAAGAATTGCCACAATATCTTTAAATCAATCTCACCAAGTCTCAAACTCTAGTTAATTGAATTAAAATATTACATTAATATTTTAAATCCAATGGGCCTAGAATTTCGACTTGCCCTATAAATTATGAATTAAAATATTACTTTAATATATTTAATTCATCCATTTGAAATCTAGATCAAATCTCATTTGAATTTCAAATTTCAAGCCATGACTTTAATTAATAAAACATTTTTATTAATTAAATTCCTTTTAAATATGAGGCGCCAACCTCATCCTATTTAGTCCTAATATTAGTGAATTTAATAAATTAATAATTTCCTAACTCTTAGGAACATTATCTAATTTATAATTCCCCTAATATTATAAATAGGAATATAATTGTAAATAGCCTAATCCAATTATCTATTTAACAATTATTATATATATATATATATTTAAATTTGTCTCACAAATCTAAATATAATATATCTGTAGATAATTAATTCAAGACAAGACTTTATGTCCCACAATAAGTTATGTCTCAAACGGTGTCACAAATGTGACCCACGAATTAGGGTTAACTCGTGTTCCAGCTTGGCATCTGGTTCCTGCTCGTGTGTGACCCAGCAGGCCCCACGTGAAGTTGGCAGTAAATCATCTCATGACTTACAAGTCGAGAGCGGACTCTAGCAAGCCATCACGACTACCCAAAACACGTGAGTTATCGTTTTAACCCCTAAACGACTTAACCTTAGTACTATCATGTTCAGATCCCTTTTTGTCCTACGATATTTCGGTAAGGATCAAGCATGGGAATGTCATCCAAAATCCAAACCTCAACTTTCTCGATCTCCTGAGTAAGTCCCAATATCCAATGTGGCCACACATTCCCTTGGACAGACTCGTCGAGGGGCCCAGTTAAATATCTCCCATCTCTATGAGGGACAAAATTCCATCTTGGTCAACCACATACCTCAGCACGACAATCAACCAAACCCGTACTCAGCCCTTATGGCTACCCTGTTACGAGTAACATTAGACTAAGCCAAAGTTTGACAACTGTAATGCCGGAATAGTCAAGACCTCAGGTCTAAGGGCATCATGACAGATTGTACAGGAGAGACCAGCTAATGACTGAACCCATGCAGAACTCTCCGGGTCGGTCCAGCAACTTGTAACTCTTACATAATTGCACCATGACTCTCGTCCCAGCATCTAGTGCGTGCATCTCCATGCACCGAGGTCATGCTGATCTTGGTTCAATTCAAGTTCCCACTCGAATGAGCGACCAGGGACGGTTTAGATTAATTATCTCATAATTAATCATGGACTGTTATCATAGTAAACATGCTAATAATATGATAACCATTAATTTATCTCCATAAATTAATTGATATGTTCCCAACATATCTAAAGGATGATTGACCCTAGGGCACAATCTCCATCAAACTCCCACTTGCACTTGGTACAATCATTAATCAAACTGTTTCTAACTCTTAGAAACATCCATTAATGTGCGTCTAATTCCCAATTGACGTTACATGTTTTCATGTAAACCTGTGGTGGGGTTTAGCAAGAGGACTGGCAGAATCCTTGACTGCTTCTTTTACATATCTTAGTATCACCATCTGGATGTGATCTTGTCTGAGTACATCACTGTCGGAATGTCAGTGGGGAAACCCTTTCCCGCTTAGGCGTCTTCCTGTCTCTCCAGGATGACCTTTAAGCATACTTCAGACATTAGTTTTACAGTCTGCGTCTCCACGCGACTAACCAATTCTTGTAGAATCAGCGATCGCATTCCGCTTGGAACCATTCCAACTTACGATCTCTACTGTTCAGGGAATACATTTTCATTACTGCGATCAATCTTGGTTGGTTCGAATAATGGGCTTCTTGTGTAACCACCTTACACATTAATTCTTCCATATACCAAGAATTTTGTCTTTAGTGCTTCTTAAGTACTAAGGACTTTAATGATAGCCTTCCAGTGATCCTCAACAGGGTCACAGCTTATGATATACAGGGCAAACGACATATTGAGTCTAGTACAGCATGATGGATCCTATTGCCAAAACACATCGGATGCCACTCATGTGTCCTTGCTCATCACGTGTTTCAGGAAACACTGATTTTTGCAAAAGACTAATCCTCTGATTCATCGCCATGAATCCCTTCTTGAAGTCTCTCATACTGAACTCTTCAGTATCTTATTCAAGAATGTACTTCTTGACTCAACTCTAAGAAGTTCTTCTGAGAACTATCTCATAGATCCCAGCTTCTTATCCTTCATTGAAAGTGATTAATCTCTTCTAAGATTCTCAATCTCAGGAATAGTAATGCAGCTTTCAATTAGCTATATGTGCACGACATACAGCACCATGATTGCAATTGTGCTCCCACTAACCTTCTTGTAAACACAGGACCCATCTAGGTTTTGTATGAAGCAAAACTTCTTTGGTGTTTCCATCAAAACAAAGATTAAAGATTCTTGACAGGTGGCGGGCTCACCACGCTCCTAGAGCAACACATCCCTGCTCTCAATGACCAAAGATCCCCATCTTTGAAATCGAGAACGTGTTCTGTCAGAACTTTGTCGTCCTTATGTTTTAGAGTAGCTTCCACAACTCTTGCGGATCTTCTCTAGTTTTCGTCTGTGCCTCTGATTTGTTTTGTGGATCTTGAACTCTTCAAGATTCATTCTACTCCCACTGTTTCTTTTGGAAACAACGAATCCCTTTTTAAAAGGTATCCTTCCCTGACTACAAACTCTTTGTGGTCAGATGGGTAGTAGACTTGATATCCCTTCTCAGGGTATCCAACAAATTCGTAACGAGACATTAAGAGACTCCCTATTCCATATCTCATATGGTGTCCTCCAGACGAAACGGTTTAGTGTGAAGTCAACAGCTTCTAGAGCACACCCTTTGAGGTTGGTATAAGATCAATTATCTTAGATCAAACCTTATCTTAATAGGGTTTGACATCTTTTCTTAAAATTCCATCACTACAAAAAAAAACGGCGTTTAGCCACGACCATTACCGTGGCTAAGAGCAGAAATTACCGTCGCCAAAAATGTTAGCCACGGTAGGCCCTACCGTGGCAAACGTGGCGTCACCTTTTAAGGTTTGCCACGGTATTCATGGCCGTGGTAACATTTGCTTAGGCACGGTAATAAGCGATAGTTTACCACGGTAATGAACGTCACTAAATTTGATTCAATTTCCCCACCCCAATGATGTTGGGAATCCTAGGCGCCTAAGGCAGCGGAAGCAAAAATAAAATTAAATAAAACGCCTAGGTCCTATGATTCCCGAACGGATCCGCTAGTAGAATTTAAAACTTTTGGTTAGTGTTATACCTCAGAGTTTCAAAACGCAGGTTGTACGGGGCGAGTTGCACGGATCCACTCCCAGAGTTCTCCCTCTGCCAGTAATCCACAC
>QANZ01016101.1:0-20216 GCA_003254925.1 Chamaecrista fasciculata | reverse complement strand
TTACTGGGTTTTATAAAATGGTGGATATTTATTTTTCTTGCTAAATAATCTTTTCATATGTGAATTGTAGAATCAAATGGCAACAAACGTTTCAACACTATCACTGCGATCTGTCCATGAGAAGGACAAGTTGACTGGGACTAACTTTCTCGACTGGTTCCGAAATCTGAGAATTGTTCTCACCCAGGAGAGAAAGCTCTATGTCTTGGAAAACCCCATCTCTGAACAGCCTGCTGCGACCGCTCCAAGAGCACAAAGAGATGCTTATGAGAAGCATCAAAGTGACTTTGTGGGCGTTGCCTGTCTTATGCTGGTTACCATGGTTCCTGAGATCCAAAAGAACTTGGAGAACATGGGGGCATATGAGATGATAACACATCTCAGGGAAATGTTCCAAGTGCAGGCAAGGCAAGAGAGGTTTGAGACTGCAAAGGCTCTTTACTCTTGCAAGATGGCAGAAGGTGGATCTGTAAGTACCCACGTCTTAAAGATGAAGGGGTATATAGATCACCTTGATAAGCTGGGATTTCCCATTTTGCCAGAGCTAGCGACGAATTTGATCCTTAATTTGCTACCTAGAAGTTATGACCAGTTCGTCTTAAACTTTAATATGAATGGCATGGAGAAATCCGTATCTGAACTGCATGGGATGCTGAAGACTGCTGAGGCATCTATAAAGAAGGCGCCTAGCACTGTCTTATTAGTTTAGAACAAGGGAAAGGGGAAGGGCAAAGGAAAGAGGAAAGGAGACGCCGAGGTTGGTGTGACCAAGCCTGCGGCCAAGCCTAACCCACCGCCTGCCAAGAAGACAAAGCCCACCAAGGATGCAGTTTATTTCTTCTGCCAGAAGCCTGGACACTGGAAGAGGAATTTCAAGCTGTACATGGAAGATCTGAAGAAGAAGAAGAGTGAAGCCTCTACTTCAGGTATCTATGTTATAGGTGTTCACCTGTCTACTCCTACCACTTGGGTATTGGATACTGCTTGTGGTTCTCACATATGAACTAATGTGCAGGGGTTGAGAAGAAGTAGAAAGCTGAGCAGAAGCGAGGTGGACCTACGAGTAGGCAATGGAGCAAGGGTTGTTGCTGTTGCTGTAGGAACATACGAGCTAGTTTTGCCCATTGGGCTTATTTTGTTTTTGAACAATTGTTATTATGTTCCATCCTTGAGTTCTAACATTATATCACTTTCTTATTTGGATAAGGAAGAATTTGTTTGTGTGAATGGGAATGGAAAATGTTCAATTTACAAAGATAATGTGTTATATGCTTATGGAGATCTGCACGATAACCACTATATCTTAAAATTGGAACAACAACGTAATAACGAGATCTAAAACATCGATACGAAAAGGATTAAGATTAACGAATCTAATCCTACATACCTTTGGCATTGTCATTTAGGCCATATAAACGAGAAACACCTAGAGAAGCTCCATAAAGATGGACTTCTAAGCACATTTGATTTTGAATCATATGATTCTTGCGAATCTTGTTTACTTGGAAAAATGACGAAGGCGCCCTTTACTGGTCACAGTGAGAGGGCATCTGACTTGTTGGGGATCATACATAGTGATGTATGTGTTGAAATTGTGCCCTAGGGCCAATCCTCTTTTATATATGTTATGAACATATGGATTAATTTATGAGTAAAATAATTTTCCAGTCCCTGATTTATGCACTCGCTGACAGATAGGTCCCTGAATTTTACCCATTGTACTAGCCGGTCCCCGAATTTTGCAAACGCTGCACTAATTGGTCCCTCCGTCATATTGGCGTTACAAAAATGCTGACGTGGCCATAACGGACGCTGATGTGTCCCGTTATGCGCTGACGTGTCCCGTTATGGCCACGTCAGCCCCCGTTATATTTTTTTTTTTAAAAAAAAGAGCTCCACGTCATAAAATAGCGATACATCAGCATTTCCTCATTGTACTTGTAGGTCCCTGACCCATTTTTATTCCATTATTCTCAATTCCCCCTCTTTTTCATCATTTTCATTCATTTTAGTCCCAAATCCTCAAAATAAAATTATAAAGTGTCCCAAAACTTTTCCAAACTGTAATACCCGAGTGTTATAAGGGACTAAAATGAAATATTTAGAAAGTTTTAATAATATAATTAGTAATAATTTGTGAGTATGAATAATATAGGAGGGATTAAAATGAAAGAGAAATAGTAAAGTGGTAAGAATATAAGTTATAGGGAGTGTTTTAAAATAAATTATAAACTTTGGGGGGGAGGAAATATAGTTTTAACCTTTGTTTATAAAAATTATATATATATATATATGAAATGGGGAGAGAGATCGAGAAAGAAAGAAAGAAAGGAAACAGAGAGAGAGAAAGAGAGAAAAAGACGAGGAGGAGAAAAGAAGAGGAAGAGGGAAGAAGAAGAAGAAGAAAGGGAGAAGAAGACGAAGGAGAAGAACAAGAAGATCAAGGTCCATGATTGAAGCTTGGGTCATCTCTTAGGTAGGGTTTTGTTATCTCTTTCTCCTCAACTCAACCCATCTCTTCTTCCATGAGTTTTCTAGGGTTTTTCCTATATTTGGGTAAATTGATGATTGAGATTGATGATGTTGTTGAAGATGGGTTTCTTGCATGATTTTGGTTCTTGTATGTGAATATAACATGAAAATGTTTAGTTTGTGAATTGGGTAAAAAGGGGGTTAGGGTTTGTGATGTTGATGAATTTCTTAAACATGTTTGGGGTTGTTAAATGAATGGGTTTTGATGTATAAATCATGTGTTAATTGTTAAGAATCAAGTGTTGGGTTTAGGAATGAGTATGTATGCATCTTGGGACCAAAACGTAGCTTTTCTGCCCTGTTTTGTAAAATTACAGTTTGGTCCCTGAATCTTGTTTTGTCATTTCCAGTTTGGTCCCTGTTTCATGTATGGTCATTGTAGACTTGTTTTTGGATAAATATACTTGAGAAATGTGTGTAAAAGATGTTTAAATGATAGTGTTTCATGAATGGTTGTTGTTGAAGTATAAATGATAGAACTTGAGTTAATTCTCAAAAGAAGGTATAAAGGATTTAACTTTAGTGTCTAATTATGCATTTGATTATGCTAATTGGACAATAGATGAATTAATGAATAAGTTATAAGTGAGTTGTGATATATTTATAATTGAAGGTATGAGAATAAGAGAATGATATGTATATGCGAAGTATGAATAAAGAATATGTGGTTGTGTTTATGTTGTGACATGTTTAAGAGTATATGACTAAAGTGAGTTATATGTAAAGAAGAATGATGTGGATTGTTAATAGATGGATGAATGAGTGGTTATGAATAATCGTTATATTATGATTGATGTGCTGTATGCTTGGAACCGTGTCATGATTCACTGAGGTGTGTGATCCTCCCCATTACTCGCGATGAGTATTTGGGTAATGTCCTTTGGTGGATTCCATTGGATGGCCTAAGGTGGATTCCTTAGGTGACAGGCTGTTGGATTGTGCACGCCGGAGGACGCTCTGGAAAGCCTAAGGTTTAGATGACCACTTGATCTATGTTCATGACACTTGTGCTGGTTACCTGGATCGGGGTAATGGTTGACTCGATTGTCACCACCAGCCTTGATTGTACGAATGATTATATAGATGATGTATATTGGTATAAATGTTGTTATAAATGGTGGTTGATTATATTTGTGTGATTGCTATTTGAATGATTACATGAATGAGGTATTTGGTGTGTTTGTTATATACCTGGGGTATGTTTGTTATACAGTTGTGTTATCATTTGTGCTGGAATTACCTACTTTGAGGTATCGGTTGACTTGACTGTCACCGCCAGCTATTTTGTATTTTATAATGTTTGGAAAGGGTATGTTCAATTGATGAGATAGAGTTAATTCTAGTTTGATTGATTAGTATTACGTTGTTAATTAAATGTTAGTAATCATGATAATATGTTATTGTGTGCCCTAGTTGTTTCAGCTTAGAATATGGCATGTGTGAACTTGTGATAGAAGTTAGTGTTTGAGTGGGGACCGTGGTTTAAGCAAAGGGACTTAAACCCTACTGAGAATCCCCCAGATTCTCACCCTACAACATTTCAGTGTCTTAGTGCAGGTTTCAAGTCCGTCGAGCTCAAGCTGGATGCTGTTGTAGAGGTGAAGTTAGCTAGTTTTATTTTATCAGTTATCTGATTACGGCCCTGCGCGGCTTTATGTGAGGCTGAGCCTCGTGTATTATGTTCCTGTTTTTTTTAATTTTGGGCCGTGTAACTCTTGTAATTCATTTTTAGTATTTGAGTTATCCTTAATCAGATAAGGATGTTACAAATAGTAGCCTATTTTAATTAATAGAAATGTTTTATTAATTAAGATATATGGCTTGAAAATTTGAAATTCAAATAGATTTGATCTAGATTTCAAATGATTGAATTAAAGATATTAGTGTAATATTTTAATTCAATAATAATTATATATATATATGGGTGGAAGTCAAATTTCTTGGCCTATTGGATCTAAATATTAATGTAATATTTTAATTCAATAATTGGGCCTAAAATTCGAATTTAAAGATTGAATTAATATATTAGGGTAATATCTTAAATCAATATTGTTGGAAAAATAACAAATTAGTTATAACTAACAAATTAGACTCTCATACCTTGGGAATTTCGACTTAGCCACCAAAAGTTCACAAGTCCAAAAGTGTTTTGAGTCTTGGTGAAAGTTTGTGATAGAAAACACAACCCTAGACTTTCTAGAGAGAGAAAGTGGCGCAAACCCTAAAACAGTTTTAGGATTTGTGAGTTGAGTTGTGTGAGAGGTCAAGAACACCATTCTTGATCAAAGGCGCCATCTATCTTGGATTTTGAGAAGAGTTCTTGAATCCAAGAACACCGTAGATAAGGCTCCCGGTTTGCTTGGAGAAGTAAACGTGGCTAGCACCTAGGCATCTACCAAACTGTTCGTGTGGATCACCGGTGCAGGGAGCACACTCGGAGTGGACTCCTCAGATTCGTAAACGCAAAGAACAGTCATTGACTTGGGTAAATTCTTGACCTTACACCGATACAGATTCATATGGCGGATCTATTGGGAAAGAAATCGCTGTGTGCTTTGTTTATTGGTTTAAAATTTTTGTTTTATATCCGTTTCCGCTGCGCTTTGTGCATGGCGATTTCCCAACAGATACAACCCGAGGGGTTTGAATGTCCTGAGGCACTAGACAAGGTGTACAAGCTTCAGAGATCCATTTATGGATTGAAGCAAGCATCCAGAAGTTGGAATCATCGTTTTGATGAGGTCGTCAAAGAGTTTGGCTTCCTACAAAACCCTGACGAACNCAATCTTGATAATCAAGAACACTTCTTGATTATTCAAGAATCATAGATATAGTTCCTATATTCACTTGGGAAGAAGTGAAGGAGGCTAGCACCTAGGCATCTGCCAAACTGCTCGTGTGGATTACTGGTAGAGGAAGGACACTCTGTGGACTTCTCAAATTCGCGAATACGATAAGTCACCGATCAAAAACTAGGTAAACATCTTTTCTTACTTAGTATAAACATAGTTAGTGGATCTTGGAAGGAATCACAGAGTTAGCTTTTAGTTTTATTTGCGTTTTAGTCCAAAATTTTTTTAATTTCTTCCGCTGCGCTCCCTCTGTGATTTCCCAACATAAGTTGGAGGAGCTAGAAGAACTGGAAGTGACACTAAGTTAGGAGCACCTGTCAAACGTACCTGCAAGGCAATAGGAGACATAGAAGATGAGTGAGAAGCATAAGAGGATTTAGAGGAACAAGAGATAGAGGGAAGTATGGGAGAAGCAGAAGGATTAACATGGGAACTTGTATGAGAAACAATATAAGAAACAACTGGAATGGAAGGTAAAGAATGCACAAAATGAGAACTGGAAGGAGAAGAAACTGATGCAGAGTGTTTATTAACATAAGGAAATGACAATTCATCAAATAAAACATCCCTTGAAATATAGACACGACCATCAGGAGCTAAACATTTATAACCCTTGTGAGAACTATTGTAACCCAAAAAGATGCATTTGACAGACTTGAACTGAAATTTAGGAGTGTTATAAGGTCTAAGATTAGGGAAACATGCACAACCAAACACTCTTAAATGAGAATAAGTGGGAGAAGTTTGATAGAGACATTCATAAGGTGATTTTTGCTGTAGTTTTGGTGTGGGAAGTCTATTTATAACATGGACAACAGTGACAAAAGCTTCATCCCAAAACTTAAGAGACATAGATGCATGAGCAAGCATAGAGAGGTCTTATCTTTCTCTCAGCCAAACCATTTTGTTGTGCAGTGTGTGGACAAGAAAATCTACGCACAATGCCATGATCTTGAAGAAAGTTTGTTATGGCAGTGAATTCACCACCTCCATTAGATTGAAATGCCTTAATGTTAGTGTTAAACTAAAGTTCTACCATGGACTTAAAACGAGTAAAAACTTTAAAGACCTCAGACTTAGCTTTCAACATATAAATCCAGGTGAAACGAGAATAAGCATCAGTAAAATGAACAAAATACTTGTAACCATTGAAAGATTCAACAGTGGCAGGACCCCATACATCAGCATGAATAAGTTCAAAAGGAAAGGAGTAACTAGTAACAGAATCAGGATAAGGTAACCTGTGACTCTTCCCTAAGCAGCAAGCATGACAAATAAACGACTGATTTTTATTGAAGATGGGAAGATTACAACTACTCAAAACTGAGTTTACAATTGATTTGGAAGCATTGCCTAAACGAGAATGCCATAAACTAAAATTAGACAAAGAACAAGAAGAAGCAGCTGCATGAGCTTGTGGTGGTGAAGAGACTTTGGAAGCAATCTGAAGATCATCAAAGACATATAAGCCTTCCCTAACACTCCCCTGGATCAAAATTCTCTTAGTATCCTGCAAAGAGGATGAAACTCAAAGATAACATTATTGTTAGTAGAAAATTTAGAAACACTGAGAAGATTCTTAGAAGCAAGTGGAACATGTAATAAATTAGTAAGATAAAGTGGTTTTGAATGAGTAAAAGAAGACTGTAACTGAGCACAACCAATGTGATTGATGGGAATACCTGTACCATTAGCAATGTACACTTGATCAGGTCCTCCATACTCAGTGCGATGGGTGAGATGATTGAGGTTGGAAGTGAGATGATTGCTACCACCTGACTCAGGATACCAAGCACTGTCATACACAGTTTGGGGAGTGGCAATCATAGCAGAAGGACTAGGACGAATTGGTGGAGTTAAAGATGAGTTTTGTTGGGAGGACTAAGCAAAGGGACTCACAAACTGTTGGTTGAAACGATTACAGCACTGCCATGCCATATGACCAATTTTACTGCATAAGTGACATTGAGGTCTGGAATTACCCTAAGATCTACCACCACGAGTTGGATTGCCTTGAAAACGAGATGTAGCTGAAGAAAACTGCTGAGCATTGGATTTTGCAGACTTATCCTGAGTCTGAGCAAGATTGGCAGTCATATTAGTGACAGTATCAAGTTCTTTCTTATACTTCTCAATTCTTTCCTCTTGAGCTAACAACAAACTCTCAATTTCAGTGATAGAATACGAATCAATCCTAGATGTAACAAAAACAATGAAACTGTTATAATCCTAAGGCAATCCCTCCAAAATGGCCTCAATGTGATCAACTGAGGTAATGGGGGAGCCAACAAAAGACAAATTATCAACAATTTTCTTGACTTTCATAAGATAGTCATTCATCTTCATAGAACTTTTCTTAATGCTTCGAAGCTGGGTTTTAAACTGAATGATCTTAGCTTTAGTACGAGAAGCAAAAAATGACTCCAATCTTGACCATACTTCATGAGCATGGTTGCAGCCAACCATCATGGTCAGCATCCCATCAAACATAGATGAGAGAAGCCAAGAGAGTAACAGCTGATCTTGATGTTCCCAAATCAAAAATTCCTCATTGAATTTACCACTAGAAGCATCACTATCAAATGCAAACTTACTAGGGATAGCAGAATCACCTAGCAGAAATTGTTGAAGCTTGTAGCCTCAAATAGTGGCCATGGCTTGTTAACGCCATGGCAAGAAGTTGTCCTCCTCAAGCTTCACAAAAATGGGGTGAGGCCCATACTTGTGAGAGCTAACGGAGAGAGGTAAAGTAGCAGAAACAGTAGGAGCTGAAGCAGAAGTAGCAGATGAAGAAGAGGAATTTGCCATAGTCGTTGGACTTTAGAAGCTCTGATACCATAAAGGATTTCAGAATAAAAAAAGAAAAATGCTCTGAATATTGGGATTGTATTTTCTGCTTGAATGAATATGAGAGTACAGTACATCATATATACACTTGGTAAAGCTTCTACAAGCTTCTAATGAGGGCACAGCTCAGCAATGTATACAGAGAGAATATTCTAACTAATTCTTACACAAGCTAACGAATACAATTTACACTGCACAATGAGAAACTGATTCTAGCTGAGTCATTGTTTGACAGAATGGTCATGGGCTTCTGAATTGGTATTTTGGATTGGGCCTCTATTAGATATAACCACATTTAATAGCTAAGGACCAATTATGAAAGTTGTAAGAAACATTAAGGACCAAAACGGAACAAAAAATATTAGGGACCAAAATAGAATATAGGGTAAAAATTAAGGACTAGAATAAGTTTTTGGCCTATATGTATTATAAATAATATAAACAGGACTATTCTTGGAAGTTAGAATACTTATTTTGTTTATCATTTTATAATTCAAATGTCAAAGAAGTTCATGATTTCTGAATTTAGTGGAGAATCATCGACGTATTTAATATTAGTGGTTGCTTTCGTGGAACACTTTCGTGGTTGCTTTCATCTTAATATTATTTTTTTTTGGATTCCATATTGTCTACACCACATGTGAATTCAATAATAATATTATTGATAAAAGTAAGAAACTAATGTACGTATAGTTATCTATGTGTATATTTCTCTCATTATTAGTTTATCGATATACCTACACAAACTACTTTAAATAACAAACCATAAAATAGAATCAGAGTTAATATAAATTTTCTTCTTAAAAAACATATAAACTAAAAAGTAAAAACTAAATCGAATTTACACGCTCTAATTATTAAAAGTCATAAAATTGATATACATTAATCATTTCGTCTTATATATTTTGAATTACCATTGGAAGATAGGTTTATACTTTATATTAGTAAGACTCAATTTCAAGGACTTGCTTGTATATTAAACAAATTTAGAAGGATTGATTATTTTATCATCTAAAAATTGATTTTTGTTAAATGAAAATAAAAACAATAATTGATTAGATGAAAGTTATTTGTTTTGATTATCAACAACCTTAGAGTTTTATTAACTATGAAGCATGGACACTTCATTTTGAAGGCGTGTCGCCGTGTCAGTGTCTAACACCCGTACGACACCGACACGACACATATTCATAAATTTTAGAATATAAATCAATTTTTTGTAACTTTAACATGACAGACAAGAGAAAATAATAATAGATATAACATACATTATAAATAAAAATTGTAATTTTTAATTTTTTCATTAAAAATTATGAATATTTAATTATTTATATATAAAAATATATGTCGTGTCGTGTCGCATAATTTTGAGAGTTTGACATGTCGCTGTGTCCGTGTCTATGTCGTATCTCGTGTCTATGCTTCATAGTTTACTAGCTACTATCTATATTCTATACTTCTATAGTACCTCCCTGATCCCTTTACATTTAATTTATTTCGGTAAACTTTGAATTATAACTTTTTACTCCCTCAACTTAAAATAATAATAATAATAATAATAATAATAATAATAATAATAATAATAAATATTGTAACCCTATCCTACATTGCAATGTCATGCTGCAACTTAAATTATATTGCAATTATTATGAAATATTTTTTTTTGGGAAAAAGTATATTTTGATCCCTTAATTTATGGTTGTGTTTTAACTTTTTTCCTTGAATTTGATTAATTTCACTTTAATATCTTAATTTTCTAAAAATAATAAAAAAATTGCTAGTTCCTAATATTGTTAATTTACTTATTAAAAAATACGATGTTTGAGAAACTTTATATATTAATTAATTTATCTATTTTACATGTATGGTTAAAAGATTATTGACATTAATAATTTTAATATTAAAATATTAATTTTAGTTTTAACTTGGCATCTTTTGTTAAATATATATATTAAAAATATTTTTAGAGTTACGATAGTTTTTATTGATTTTTCATAGTTAAAGGATTAAAGTGAAATAAATTAAATTTAAGAAAAACAAAAAAAAAAAGACTAAAACCAAGTCCTAATGAATAAGTTAAAGGATCAAAAGTGCACTCTTGTTTTCTTTTTTTTTTTAAAAAAACAAATAGAGTGATCGAAGTGTTACAATTTAAAGTTTAGGGGGGCAAAATGTAACATTATTATAGTTTAAAGGGTAAAATGTACTTTTCTCATACAAAAGTAATCCTATTGAATTTCATTAGTTTTACTGTTTTAGTTTTTCAAAATTTGCAAACTAAACACATTTTTATGTTTTTCATTTTCATAATTATATTTTGATTTTACAAACCAAACAATTTTTAAATATTCAAATTTTGAAAATCAAAACCGTTTTTAAATGATAAAAAAATGAAAACAAAAAATATTTTCATAAACCAAACACTCTCTAGTGATTCATTTTTTGTTTTTTAAAATTATATATTATGTAATTATTATAACTATTTTTTTAATTTGCAATAGACTGGATATATATTTCTATATGCTCAAAAGAAAAGATCATTTGATCATTTTTCACATAATCATGGTCTTAACTGGATTTTGCTAGCTTAAGAGGAAAGACTCCTTAAGACGTGTTTAATTTATGAGATTTTTCTTTTGTTTGCAGTTTTGTATATTTTAATCACGAATATGTTTCAGCAATGTTAAAGTAGAATAATTATCAGCTAATACTCAGAACATTAAATTCTTTTAATACAAATTAATTGTGGGCTTGTGGCGTTTAGCAACTTGTCCAATTCACCAAAGCGATGCATAATTAATTAAGCATCTTTTATTGTTATAATATGCTTGATTTAATTAATGACAATCATTTTAAGACTATATATGATATTTTTGCTTTGGTCAAGTGATGAAAACTCAATTATGTTACGGGCATGGATCATCTTAATGTACTATAGGTGTAGTGTTAAGAGAGAAAGAAACAGTTAGAGAGAAAAAGTGTCAGAACTATAAATCTCATTGTTTCTTTCTCTCTCTAACTGTTTCTTTTTCTCTTATGACCGTAGGTGTAGGGCATTCTAGGAATCCAAATTCATTATATTACATGTAATATATATATATATTATATACTATTGAGGAGAGAGATGAACTGCTAGAATCTAAAGTAAAATCTAAAGTCACAAAGAGCTAAATTAGAATTACTTTTTTGTCAATATATTGGGATTATTATATACAGAATAAAATGATTTAAATCAATATAATTTAATTAATATATATATATATAATATAAAAGTTGATAAAGAATCTCTAAGAGGTTGAGTGATTATAACAGTCTTCCTCCCTCCTAAATCCACATCACCCCAAATATGTAAGGGCTTATCTTAATTAGTTGGTCCAAGTATGCAATTATTTTTCAGTGTGTCTTTTCTACAAGTTTTTGCTCTGATCGCCAGAATTCTCGAATAATCAAAGACCGGTAGAAAGGGCTTCATCAAAAGTAAATATTGTTAACAAATGATTTTAGATTGGCTATATGATTTATTTTGGGATACAAACAGAGTAAAAGATCAAAGAAGCAGATTTTTTTTATTATAAAAAATGGTGAAGAAAAGGCGAGCTCGAACCCCGAGAGATCAAGCTTACATAGTGGGGAGACGTGTTACGTGTACTAATCGCCTCGTTCCTCAGCCTCTAAATCGCATCCATGGCCATAAGCATCGTAAGCCAAATGAAAACGAACCTTTTAGTGTCATTTTTCCAACGTAAAACCCAAAAACTGAGCCAAAGCTTAGTTCTCCTGAACCTAGGGGAATTAGACCTTAACTAGATGTTTAACCTGAACCAAACGACCCTGGAAAAATGGCATTGCAGGAAAACATGATCTACCGAGTCATCAGATCCATCGTAAAACAAATAGAACACGTCACATCTGAGATGATGTTTGTTGAGATTCGAAAAAGTCAGAAGAGCCCGTGCCAAGCTTTCCAAGCAAACACTAAGATTTTCATAGGCGCTTTCGTACGCCAAAATTCCTTCTATGGGAATAGCTGAGTTAAAATCAAGGATTGCTAAACTCTGGATGGCAAGACTCTTCAGTAGCAATTCATAGCCAGAAGCAGCCGTATACGACCCGATAGCAACAGATGTCCAACGAATGCAATCAGGCCTATTCCTCACTGAAATCCTCCCTGTTAGTCAGGATGCACAAGGAAAATATACCAAGAGGGGGGTGAATTGGTATTTAAAAACTTTTTCTAAGTTAAAAACAAGTTTTAACAGAGTTCCTTAAAACAGTTACTCAAAACAATCCCTCTAATATAAATTCCTCAAAACAATTCTTTATAACAGTTTCTTTCAGAACAAATCTTCTTAATAATAACAAATATGCTTAAGATCACAGAGATACTTAGATAAACTAAATACTTAAACAGATCAGATATATAAACAGATTGCTAATGAAAGAAAAGTAATCCTTAACTCAAAAGATAAATGCGGAATATAAAGGAGAAAGGATCAGGAAAAAGACACAGCAAATTTATACTGGTTCAGAATAAGGTACTAGTCCTCAACAAAGAACTTTCTCTCAGACCTACGTCCAGTCCCCAAACACAAAGTAAGGGATTTTATATTATTGCTGGGCAAACTAACGAAATTACAATTGGCACTCAACCACTCACAGATCACCACTAGGGTTTCACACTTTTACAGTTTCCCAAACCACAAGTCCTCACGGGTAACAAACCAGGTTCCTCACAGCAACTCCTCTTACATTGCAACCACTCACGGATAACCACTATAGGGTTTCACAACAACCGAGGGCAGGCAACCTATTACCACTAGGAGGTATACGAACGAATCAGACTTTTCAAGAAGAATATAGAAGGGGTTTTCTCACAAAGAGATAGGTTCACATACAAAGGTGAATGTCACAAAGACTAATCCCATAAAGGGTTCTCACAAAGAGTTTTCGATATTTAGCACTTAGCAATCAGCTTGACACACAGTCTAACCACTTCATCATTTGAAATCTTCAGCTTTTATAGAGGTGTAGCTTCAGCAGCTTGAATAGGAAATGTTCTTCAGATTTGAATACTCCAACGGCTAGGAACAATAGTATCTTCAACATATTCGATTTGTCTTTAGCCTTCTTTAACTGAATTTCCATGTAGCTCATCTGATAATAATGACATATTGACGTTGAGCTTTAATCAGCATAGTCAGAATATGAAAGTTTCAAAACTTTCCTTACAATAGTTCCTTGACCTGCGGAATATGAGCAATTAGCAGAAATCTTTCCAAAAATAGATTTAGCATTAAATAATAATCTCAACGGTCAGCTTAGAACTTTCCAAATATGTATAACACAAAGTTGTTGCAATTAGGCACGTTTTGCACTTGAAATAAATCAGATATAACATTTAGAGCAAAACTTAGAAAGTTTCCTAAACAGTTCCTTCAATCATAGCGATAATTAAGGAACAAGAATAATTCCCAGATTTCTTTCCTTCTTGAGATAGATTAACACATAATCACTGATTTCACATTAAATGTAATTCTGATTTTAATCAATCATGATCTTTTAATTATGTCACACTATATAAAGCAATAATCCAAGACATAAATAATTTTTCAAATTAAAATTTTATTATATCACAAAAGAATACGTCATCTAGACAAACTTAATATATATAGTAATAAAGAATTTTTGGCAATTATCAAAACACATATATTTGATAAAATAAATAAATAAACACTAACGTTAATTTATTTTATTTTCTAGCGCTTAATTAATTAAAATTAATCTATACAAAATTTATCCCAACAATCTCCCCCTTTTTGATAATGGCAAAAATTCGAACAAGTTTTCATATCAAAAGGTTGAGGTCTTGAGGAATCAGAGCGCAAAACAAAAAGAAATAAAAGGTTGTGGTCTTTATAAAACTCTGTTTATGTCTTGAAACTAGTCCTATGAATAAGTCCTATAGAAAAATCTTTTATGATAAAAATTTGAGGATTTCTCCCCCTATCAAAAACAAAATATGCACACATAAAAAAAAATATGAAAATAAAAACACTGTCAGAGCATATAAGTACAGAAAACATATATCTATACAGAGCATGCATATATCAGGAATAATTATCAGGATCAGATCAATATAAAACATATATAGGATCAGAGCAACATATATAAGCATATATAATCATATCAGACTTGACCCTTTCTCACTTAGAGAAACCAATAGAAAACTTGGTTCTTAATCTTTCTCCCCCTTTTGACATGATCAAAAAGGGTTCTTGCAGGAGGTATTAGCATAGAGCATATATAGGTATAATTTGCAGGAGAGATATAAAACTTAAACATTCATAACAGAAGGAGCCTAAGGGCTCTCAAATATCCAGAACTTTTAAAACCAAGGTTCAGAGCATAGAAACTTAAAAATTATCCGATACAGTCATCCCAAATTGAAATTTAAATAGACTGAAAACTAAAAACATGAAATGGAATGCATGAGGAATGATGTTAAGGATGGATGAAAGTTTTAAGAGTGAGGATGGTTTATGGATAGAGGATGGAGAGAGGCTTATTGTGGTTGAGGACGAATGGTTTGTAATGGGTAGGCGTAGGTTGGTAAAACTTGGGCTGTAGACGGTGAAGCTTGGGCTGTAGAACCACGAGGTGGTGATGGTTGTGGATTGTAATAGCCAGTTGTAGGAGGAGGTTGAAACTTGACAGTGATGGGTGAAGAAACCAGATCAACAATCTTCTTCACAGTCTTCTCCATGGTAGTTGCTCGCTTTGCTTCATCTTGACCATTCTTCATTGCCGTGTTGTGAGTCTTGGGAGGACTTGGTTAAGATTACAAGCTGTTCATTGATGTTGGTGAGCAGATGGTTGGCAATGGTCATCCTATCACTCATAGCATCAAACTTAACCGCCATATCAGCAAGGATGGCATTAGTATCATTGAGAGCAAAAGAGACATGAGGAACTGTGTCAGGAACTATTGTGTCTTCAGCAGGAGGAGGAACTTCTTCTCGATTATTAGCAGGAGGAGGAATAGGATCCTGAACTTGTTCCTTAGAGGGATCATGTGACTCAGTGTTATCTGTTTCCTTAGAGACTTCATTCTTCTCAGTAGATGAAGATTCATGGTCCTCTAGTTTAGGAGTTCTTGAATTGTCATCCTCAGCATCGTCAGAGTCATCAGAGACATCAACTTTAGGCTCAGGTGTTTCTTCCTCTTTTTCTTCTTCGTCAGAATCTTCTTCGAATGGAACAGGAGTGACTGCCTTCTCTTTCCCTTTAAGAGATGACTTCTATGGAGTTACCATCTTTTCTTTCCCTTTTTCTTTTTCATCTTTCTTCTTCTTTTGTCGCTTTGTGGGAGGTTCATCATCCAGATTCTCAACTTCTTCTTCTATTGCTCCTTGTTCACCAGGAATAGGAATTCCTAGATAGTTCAACAAACTTCTCCCGTAGCTTCCTTGTGAGGATGCCTCCTCAGGAATTTCATCAGATAGATCAATTTTCATATGCTTTGCAATACGGGTGATGATCATACCATAGGGAATATCCAATGTTTTTCCAGCAATAAAGGCTTTCATATGAGACTGAATAATAAAAGGTACATCTAACACAAGATTGTTCTTAATACACCAAAGATAGAAAATCTCACGGTAATTCGGAGAGTTCTTCTTGTAGACTTTGGGAACTAGGAGTTGTGTGAGGGCATGGTGCATAACTCTTGTCTCATCATCAAGATCATCAACACGAATAGTATCGATGCTTTTCTCTGTCAGCATTTTGATTGCAGCCTTCTTCCCGAAACCCTTGTACTTGATTTTGCTACTTTCAAAAACCTTCACAGTTTCTTTGTAGTTTCCAAAACCCAGAACTTACGCGATCAGCTTCTCATTAATATCACATTTGACTCCGCGCATAAACATTTCTCCTTTTAGCCCTTCTTCCTTGAAGGTCAGATTTTCATAGAACTCCTTGACAATGGTTGGATAAACGACTTCATCCATGTCAATCAAACATCCCAACCCAGATTCTCTTAGAATGTCAAAGCATTTCATCTTGATACTTTGAAAGAATTCTAAATCCAGTATTCGTGTAGGCAGCAGTTTCTTCGATTTAAAGATCGTATTGTAACGACTCTTTCCAGATCCTCTGAAAATCTTTTTCTTGGATTCTTCCTTCGAGGTTGTCTCAGTGGTTGCGGGTTCAGGAGTCTTTCTCTTGGGTGGCATTGATGAGTGCTTGGAGGTCTTAGGGTTTGGTTTAGTGGAGAGAGAGATGAAAGGCGAGAGGTGTTTTGGAGGAGATAGAGTGAATGAATGAATGCAACGAGATATAAAAGAGGAAAGATTTTAATTTTGAAAGAGTTCGATTTAGGAGGGAAATAACTCAGCGGTTAATTCCTTTTTCAAAACCGTCTAAAATGCTTTTAATGAAAGAGAGATTTTAGGAAAACGTGTGGGATATGTGGATGAGGCATGATGCATGTAGAAGAAAATCATATCACAAGCAATCTATGATTATCACACACATTAAAAATAAAATCAAATGCAATCATACCAAAAATAAAATCACAAAATCACACAATCACATATATCATTAATTAAATAAATATCACACATGCATAAAATCATCACACATTGTCACAAAATAAAATATCACACATTTAAGCAAAAATCAAACAAACAATAATCAAACAATCAGAGCAAAAATAAATTTAAATAAATACATGTTACCGTTATTGAGCACAGAGTTCTTATGAGGAACTGTTTTCAGATGTCTTCCAACATTCCTAGCTCTCTTCTTATTCTGAAGAAGCTTTCATTTGGCAAAGGTTTTGTCAATATGTCCGCCAATTGATTTTCAGTAGGAAAGAATTCTAGCTCAATGTTTCCTTTGAGAACATGATCTCTAAGGAAATGATGTGTCATCTCAATGTGTTTGGTCTTTGAATGTTATACAGGATTCCTTGATATATTGATAGCGCTTGTGTTGTTACACTTGATAGGAACCTTCTCAAAATTTAGACCAAAATCTCTGAGTTGTTGGATCATCCATAGGATTTGTGCACAACAACTTCTAGCATAGATGTATTCAGCTTCAGCTGTAGATAATGCAACTGATGTTTGCTTCTTACTAAACCAGGATATCAAACAATGTCCAAGGAACTGACATGTTCCTGAGGTACTCTTCCTGTCTAGCTTACATCCAGCAAATTCAGCATTAGAATATCCCAATAAATCACAGTTATTCTCCTTAGGATACCGTAAGCCATATTTCTCAGTTCCTGCAAGATACTTAAGAATTCTCTTCACAGTTGTTAGATGAGATTCCTTAGGATCACTTTGGAATCTTGCACATAAGCACACAGAGAACATAATATCTGGTCTACTTGTAGTAAGATACAACAAAGAACCAATCATACCTCGATATACCTTTTGATCTACACTTTTACCTTGAGGATCTCTATCGAGTTTGATTGAGGAATTCATAGGAGTAGATGCTTCTTTAGCATTTGTCATACCATATTTCTTCAAGAGTTCCTTGGTGTACTTTGTCTGAGATATGAATATGCCTTCTCTACTTTGCTTTACTTGAAGTCCAAGGAAGAAACTCATTTCTCTCATCATGCTCATCTCAAACTCATTGGTCATAACTTTTGAAAATTCCTTGCATAGAGATTCATTAGTAGAACCAAAGATAATATCATCAACATAAATCTGAACTATCAAGATATCATCTTTACTGTTCTTCACAAACATGGTAGTATCAGTAGTTCCTTTAAGGAATCCCTGATCTGTAAGGAATCCACTTAACCTGTCATACCAAGCTCGAGGAGCTTGTTTCAAACCATATAGAGCTTTATGGAGTTTATAAACATGATTAGGCTTATCAGCATTTTCAAAACCAGGGGTTGATTCACATATACTAGCTCATTAATATATCCATTCAAAAATGCACTTTTCACATCCATTTGGTATAGCTTGAAATCTTTATAACATGCAGATGCAAGCAACATACAAATGGATTCTAATCTAGCAACAAGAGCAAACGTCTCATCATAATCAATACCTTCACCTTGTGAATAACCTTGCGCAACTAACCTTGCTTTGTTCCTTACCACATTTCCTTGCTCATCCAGTTTGTTCCTGAAGACCCATTTTGTTCCTATGACTGACTGGTCCTTAGGAGCTATTACTAGGGTCCATACTTCATTTCTTTCAAACTGGTTCAACTCCTCTTGCATAGCAATGATCCAGGAGTCATCTGTCAAGGCTTCCTCGATGGCTTTGGGTTCAACTTGAGAAACAAACGCCATATGATTAATGCTTCTGTTTGAGCGTGTTCTCACACCATCATTCAGGTCTCCTATAAGGAACTGTTTTGGATAGTTCCTTGAGCCTTTCCATTCATGTGGTATTTTTCTCACTTCAGAGGTTTCTCCTTGATTGTCTTCTTGAGGAGCAATACCTGCATCAGGGTTAGTATCAAGAGATATAGAAGGATCATTAACCTTATCAGCTTCTTGAGATTGTCCCTTGCTAGATTCTTGATCAATCTGAGCATCAGGAATGATTTCAGAATCAGACTCTTCCTCATCTTCCTGATTTTCTTTCTTCTGAACACCAGGAACTGTTTCATCGAACACAACGTGCATAGATTCTTCAATGATTTTCTTTGCCTTGTTGTATACTCGATAAGCTTTGCTTGAGGTGGAATATCCCACAAATATTCCTTCATGAGTCCTTGAATCCAGCTTTCCAATGTCTTCCTTGTTGTTGATGAGAATGTAGCATTTACACCCAAATGCATGAAAGTAACCAATGTTTGGCTTTCTTCCTTTCCATAACTCATAAGGAGTCTTGTTCAATACTGGCCTTATGATGCATCGGTTGATGATATAAGCAGCTGTACTCACTGCTTCTGCCAGAGGTTCTTAGCCACATCATTTACACATAGCATAGTCCTTGCCATTTCTAGTAAGGATCTGTTCTTCCTTTCAGCTACTCCATTCTGTTGAGGAGTTCTTGGTGCAGAGAAATTATGTGTGGTTCCATGTTCTTCACAGAACTCTTGGAACTTTGCATTCTCAAACTCTCTACCATGATCACTCCTTATGCTTGTAATTAGGTACCCTTTCTCATTGTGTACTTGTAAACAGAAGGTCCTGAAAGAGTCAAAACAATCACTTTTGTTAGCTAGGAAATAAACCCATGTGTACCTCGAGTAATCATCTACCAGCACATAGCCATATGATTTGCCACCAATGCTTTCAGTTCTCATTGGTCCAAAGAGGTCCATATGTATGAGTTGTAGAGACCTTGAAGTTGATACATGTTCTTTCAGCTTAAAGGAACTCCTTATCTGCTTCCTGTTGGGAAATCCCCAGGGAAACACGCAGCGGAAGAAACGTAAAATAAAAAAAAAACTTGCGCCCCCGAGGAAAACCCACCCTGAGATCCGCTAGCTGAGTTTAAAACCAGATACGAAAAGTGTTATACCTCAGGCTTTCAATCGGATTGGTGATACTGGTGAGTCTAGAAGTCCGTCTCCACGTCCTTCCTCTACCGGTGATCCACACGAAAAGTTTCCCGAACACGAGGTGCTAGCCTCCACGCCTCTTTCTCCAAAGAGACTCGGGATCCAATCTACAGTTTGTGAATTCAGGAACTCCTTCTCTGAACTCCAGGTGAATGGCGCCACTCTGATTAAATATTAGGGAATTTTATAAATTAATAATCTCCTAACTTTTAGGAATTATTTAATTTATTATTTCCCAATATTTAAATTGCAAATAATTAATCTCTATTAATTATTTACCAATTATTTAAACATGTAGAAAATTTAAGACAAGACATAATGTCCCAGACATTTCCTCTGTGTCTTAAATTAGGCCACGGAGTGACCCACGAATTACCCTAATTCGTGTCCCTTAAATTGTGTTCTAATCCTGCTCGTGTGTGACCCAGCAGGCCCCACGTG